>JAKUCV010007624.1:0-44498 GCA_028386065.3 Turnera subulata
CCAGCTTTACAAGGAGTTTGGGGTTGATATTGGGGAGGATCCGCCAAACCCTACTTATTATATAAGCAAGTTGAAGATTCTGCTCAAAGTTCCTGACCCTGCAGCGGCCTTGCGGTTCTACACAACTGCTTTTGGGGCAGAGGCACCACAATTCCCAATAGAGAATGAGATCCCCCGCTTAAATTTTACGGCGCTCGAACTTACGTTCACTTACTACTATATTTTGATTTCGAGCTCTGCACCACCACCACCACAGAAGATGAACAACATGAAAGAACATGTCCAGTTGAGAGGCTGAACATGGACGTGAACCTAAGGAGGAGTACTTCTTCTGGCTGCAATATTACCTTGTGTGCCATGACTAGTTTTGTGGAAGGACTAGTTGAGAGGCTTCAGCAGGCCAGAGCAGTGTTGGAGGGGGACATTGTGTGGGAAAATCCAATCCGCAAAATTAAGGGTATGGCCAAACTCAGGGACCCCTTCGGCCTATTATGGTTCATTCATCAAAGAACTCTTCAAGAAATCTTCGTCGAGACCATTGACGATTTGGAGAAAACAGTTAAACACCCCGATATTAAATTGGAGGAGGCAATCCGGCTGCGGCAAAAGGCAGGCGGGGAGGGCAGGATGTGGCCTGCTGTTGGCCCCATGTTTGCCAGGTCTTCTTCTTCGAATCCCTAGTCATGATCAACTATGCCCTTGACTCAACCCCCTGTAATTGTGGTTGGACAATAAGTTTTTTATTATTTGCTAGTGCTTTGAACTTTCATTTTAATTAAAAACATCCATTTGCCATCCATATGTGTTTTGATGCTCTGGTTCTATGTCTCTTTTTTTTTTGTCTAATTTCTATTATTTTGTATGGTTTGGCATGGTGAGATCCGAACTCTGGTTATTTGAGCAAGCTGAAGGTTCTGCTCAAAGTTTCTGACTGCTTTTGGGGCCGTGGCGCACCACAATTTCCAAGAGAGAATGAGATTCCTTGCTTGAATTTTGTTGATTGTTGACCAACTGATGCTAATTAGTTAGTGGAGTATTTGGTGTGATTAAGATGTTAGTGGAGTGGTCACTTTAATTAAAGTGTGATGTGTCCTTTATCATGTTTATTCTGATTGTAAGCTGAAGGTTCTGCTCAAAGTTTCTGACTGCTTTTGGGGCCGTGGCGCACCACAATTTCCAACAGAGAATGAGATTCCTCGCTTGAATTTTGTTGATTGTTGACCAACTGATGCTAATTAGTTAGTGGAGTGTTTGGTGTGATTAAGATGTTAGTGGGGTGGTCACTTTAATTAAAGTGTGATGTGTCCTTTATCATGATGTTTATTCTGATTATAAGTGTGTTTTGTTGTATATGATGTGCTATTATGAGCATATTAGGTAAAGCAAACCCACAATTTCCAACAGAGAATGAGATTCCTCGCTTGAATTTTACGGTGCCCGAGTTTGCACGCAATCACTATATTCTGATTTCGGGCTCTACACACCAAGTAAGGTCTATGTCTTTGTAGATTATGTTCTGTCTTCTTCATCATAAATACGCTTGTTTCATTCTGGGCCTAGTGTTCTTTGCCAGTTTCACCCATATATATGCATGGCCGCATGGCGGGGATCCTCATCTGTCTCCAAAGAGATCAAAGAAGTATATTTTGTGGATGCCGCGCCATTGGCACTCTTGGTTTTTGTGTGGCCTTTTTCTACATTCCTTTTGCTCCTTCTGGAATGCCATCTTTTTATCTTTTATATTCTCTTGTGCTCTCTTGGGGCTGACATCTTCTGGCAGGCTTTTCTGAATGTTGCATCGCTTCCCTGTGGACTCCAAAGACCAGAGAAAGGAGAAAGAAGCTGCAAGAGGTTTTTATTTATTACTTTTTTTTTTTGTCGAGTTTTTATTTATTACTTGATGCCTCATGTTTAGTCTATTTTTAAAAGTATGAATATAACAGCATTGTTTCTGTCTCATTTAATTGACAGGTTGGCGTTATGGTGACATTGTTTCTGTTTACTTCAAGCATTTTTTTAACATGTTCCTGGAGCTTATGGAAATAAGATTCCCACATGTTGTTAGAATTGTTGCGGAAGGCGTTCTTATATAAGTTGTGCGTTGACACTCTTTACATCCACCCATCCAAATCATGATTGCATCTTGTAGCTGTTAATTAGACAGGCAACAAAACCCCATCCACTTTAGAAGCTCTGAATCATTGTTGTTGTATGATTCTTTTTCTTTTTATTTTTCAAAGTTTAGCTTTTACTTTTATCTTCTTTACCATTTCTGTTTCAATGCATTTGATAAGGCTGCAGACCTTGATGTCTTGGATCATCCAGCTCTAAACTTAATATATTGGTAAGTTTTGGTAAATGACAGCTTATTGCTGGTATTGCTGGTATTGTTGGGGTTCCAGAACTAGCTGTAGAATACCAAGATGAAAATTATGTCTAATAGGTTATTGATTCAGGATGATGTCGGTTGGGACTGGTTCTTCATCATCTTTTCTTAATTTATTTACATAGAAGTTAGGAAACTTTAGTAATCAGTTTAGCTTTATGTCACTATATTTCATTTCCACTTTTGTTCTGCTTAAAGTAGTAGAGGGGGAAAAAACTCAGCATATTCCTGTGGCACAGTAAAAGGGAAATACATATGGAAAAATACACTCATCACCACCATCAAAATTACCAATACTACCCTGTTCAGTATCAACCACAGGTTGTACCTTAATTTCCAGGAACGGTAATTTCATCCAGGCCGTCGAGTGGATCAATAGGACGATCATCAAAGGCTAGAAAGAAAGTCGCCAAAGTCAACATCTCTACGGATATGTTGTTGTTAGACATGGTCCCGAATTTGAACCAACACCAGGATGAGAATAGGAGCATTGTTATTATTATTATAGGTCATCAGCAGATGATACAACTTGCGAGCAGTAGCACATAGTGTGCACTTTATTTCATTCTAGACAAAGTGCGCACTTATTAATAAGTCTAACAAGAAAGAGATCCGGTGCCAACCTATATAAGATGTTTATTGGAATGACATTTTTATATCCCTCTTCTCCCCACCAAATAAGAAAATCCTAACCCTGCAACTTCTTGCATCCATCATAACAAGAACTCACAGTGTCTCTAAGTTGGTTCAGAGTCTCCAAGCTCTGCAGATTCGTTGCACCTGCATATATAAAATTATTCTTCAGAATTTTATGGACTGTACTTTTAAGCATCAAAGAAGTGTATGCAACTCAAATCTGTAAATGAATCTATCTGAAAAAAATAAATGGTGAAGAATTTTTACCAGAGTACGTAGTACTTGCGCAATCTGTGGTACAGTCAAGAACCGCATTTGGTACCATATTTAAACCAATTTTGCACTCAAATGTACATTTGGCCATGCATGCGGCTGTATCAAGGGTGCCACGATCGTCCATGCATTTTGTTGAACATTGCGCTAAACATACCCCCAAATCGGCGCCTTTTATTCTTTTTAAAATACCAGAGATGATTTTTTTCGGGATGATCTTTTTGGGGATGATCTTTTTGAAGATTCCTCCGAAGCGTGTGGGTTCCAAATCATTTGGTGGTGGGAGTCCATGGTTAAACTCCTGTGCTAGAGTTAGCACATTCATGGACAACACCATCACCAACAGCCCCAAGCCTAAGAATCTTCTACCCATCATATCTTTCGCACTCTCTAGCTATTTCTCCCACAATCCACTCAAGATTAATTGTATGATATAATATTATACTTTGGAACTCAGCTTAAAGCCCATAATTTATAGGCCAAGAAACCTTGGTGTGAATGTGATAGAAGAGGCCTTGTTCCAGACCAAAAATAGAAGAGGCCATGAATATGGCTAAATTTTAGGTGTCAATTTGAAGTTAACATTAATCTTCAGAAGATAATGTTTACATTGAAGGCAAATTACGAAGTGAGATGTGAGCCACCAGCTAATATTTTTTCCCCTGATTGCTATTTGCTACGTTGTATTGTACAACCAAATTTCCGAATTCACGTAAGGCGGATATCGACAGAATCTTTAACGACAAAAACTTGTCAATGATCAGTCCCTAATTGTAGGAAATTGTAGAATGCTCCAACTGCTACCTCGTACTCCATGCGATTAGGCTTTGATTCAGAAATTTATTATCTAGTTAAGCACGACTAATAAATTCCAATTAGCATGTCATTAGGAAATAATATCAATCATCCCACATTATCATTAAATATTTTACTTAGCTGATTTCATGGTCTGATCATCATTTTTTTCTTTCTAGCTAGCGGAATTTGTTGCTTTAATATGGGTTTTTAAAAGGAATGAATCAGAAACTATATGTGTAATTGCAAATGTTACTCCTGGTCGTCGGCGAAGCAGATACGAATACGAGGACTCCAATTCTTTTGAATTGCAAGTGTCAGGACGTTCAAAAAAAAACAATAATGCTAGAGTTACTAAGGATTTTTTACTAAGAGAGTCTTACAAACATATGTGGCATGTTTACATTGGATGATTTTATTAGCTCTCCACATCATTTTTATTTCCATTTATTATTTCTAAAATTAGAATTTTCCAATCACAAAAATCTTTACCTATTAATTTTTCTTGATCTCTTTCCTTTCTAATTTTTTTTCCTACATCGAATTTCTCTCCATTTTTTCTCATCTTTTTATGCTAATAAGCACTTCAACATAATTAAATTGAGGCTGCCAGCCGCCATTGCTCCAAACTCTAGCATTCTATGCAGTTGATAAATAATAGGGGTTTTTTTTTATCTTGTGCCCTAGGGGCACATCATAAGCCTCTATGAAAGATTATTTCAGTCACTAAGAAATTGATTTTCATTAATTGAGAGATTTTATTTCCTTTCATAGAGGCTTATCATGTGCCCCTAGGGCACAAGATAGAAAACTGTAAATAGTTCTAGAGATTCTTCCAACTTAAAGGAAGTATAAAAGAACCCTGACATTTTAAGTTCGGCATAACTCTACATCTTATTTAAATTTAATGTTAAAATGCAGAAGCATGAATTTTCCGATAGATTACTATTGCGTCATTCTGATACATTAGCTGCTCCTGATGCAAGGAACTGATTTTGCTCATTGAAGACAACAGTCACATGAAATCAACAATCTATGGCAGATCAGAGTATCCCTGGTTCCATATGTTATATACACTTGCAGGTAACCAACAGTTTTCGCAGAGAACAGGCATCATCATGACAAGTTAACAACCATTTATCCCTCTCACATCACACAGACCAAATATGGATAGTTCATGACCAATGTTCTTGGTACTGGACAGATTACATACCAAAAAACACTACGGAAACTTTGAGGGATAATTTCAGTTAAGGCACAACTTCCACAATTTTCCAGCAGAAGGAAGACAGAAATTAAACACTATAAAAATAAATTTTAGGTGTCCGGCTTTGTAGAAATGGTGGCTAGCAGCATCAATTTAATTCAGTCGATGTGCTTATTAGCATGCCACATATGTTTGTAAGACTCTCTTAGTAAAAAATCCTTAGTAATTCTAGCATTATTGAAAAAAAAAAATGCTGGCCAATGGAATCGGCCTAAAGCTTGGTTTGGTCAGATGGTCTATATGCAAAAGGAAAGATTGATGATGTAAACTTGTTTGTGGCCTATACCGAAACCAAGAAGGACTTAAACGGGGCCCAATTTTAAACGAGCTCATGACATCATGGAAAAAAGAAAAAATTAGGGCATGTTTGGTACCATTCCAGTTTTTAAGTTTTTGGTTTATCATAAACCAAAATGGGTTTATTTTTTTGGTTTTTATTTTTTATAAAAACCATTTTGAAACTAATAACATAATATATGTAATTACTTTATTATTTAAAATAAATTACTCACGAGAATAAAAAATTATGATCTTTCATCGCATAAATGTAATTTGTATATAAAAATTTAACAAAATAGTATTATGAGAGTAATGTCAAATTTATTACATTTTAAAAGTTATAAAAATATATAACAATATTCATGTATAAAAATAAATCAAAATTATAATATTAATGTTGATCATATCTATTCCACAGCTATTGTGCTATTCTATCTCGAGTCTGACTATTTGCTGAAGTTGTCTATAATTAATATCTCTCTCTTCAGGCGTAGTTTAGGATTTAGAGTTTAGGCTTTAAAGTTTTAGGATTTAAAATTTTAAGATTCAGGGTTTAGGATTTTAAGGTTAAATATTTAGAGTTTTAGGGTTTAAGGTTTTAAGATTTACGGGATTCAAGGGTTGAGGATTAAAGGTTTAGGGTTTAAGATTTTAGAGTTTAGGATTTTAAGGTTTAAGGTTTAGGGATTTTGGATTTAGAATTTTAGGGTTTAAGATTTAACATTTTAGTATTTTAGGTTTAAAGTTTAGGGTTTGGAGTTTAGGATTTTAGGGTTTAAGGTTTAAAATTTTAGAGTTTAAAGAATATAGTTTAGTGTTTAGGTTTAGAGTTTTAGGGCTTAAAGTTTGGGTGTAGGATTTTAGGGTTTAAAATTTTAAGATTTTTTAGGGTTAAGGATTTAGGGTTTGGGTTTAGGGTTTAAAATTTTTAGATTTTTAGGATTAAGGATTTAAGATTTGGGTTTAGAGCTTAAAATTTTTTGATTTTTAGGGTTAAGGATTCAAGATTTGGGTTTAGGGTTTAAAATTTTAAATATTTTTAGGGTTTAAGATTTAGGTTTAGCATTTAGAATTTTAGGGTTTAAAAGTTTAAAGATTTTTAGGGTTCAGGATACATAGTTTGGGTTTAGGGTATAGTTTTGAGTTTAAATTTTTTGGGTTTTAGAGTTTAGAGTTAATTTGTAACCCTGAAACCAAAACACAAAAACTACTTTTTATGGTTTCTTTAAATTTAGATTTTGTTGCCACTTGATGCTTAAAAAAACAAAAACCAAGCTGTCTAGCCAAATATGTTTTTAGTTTTTTTAAGAAAAATAAACCAAAAATAAAAAACTGCAACGATACCAAACAGGCCCTAAGTAAATTGAATTTAATTTGTGAATTTTCGTCCGAGTTCAACAATACTACAGAAGTTGTAAATAAATTATGTGTGTTGTAAATAAATTATGGTGAATGTCATTGTTACCATCCAGTAAAACTCAATTTTACCGTACCCAAATTTACCCCCGGTAAATATTTTACCCCTCACCTAACATCCACTTGGATTTATCTCTTTGGCCATTTACCCTCCATGATTCCATTTTGTCCTAATCTTAATGTCATCTTCCTTTACCTAATATCCTTTTGTTTTTACCTTATTAAATTAATCATACTCATTTGTTTTTATCCTCCTATTTTCACCTATAAATACCCCCTTCATTTCCATACACACATATACCTTCTTCTCCCACCATAAACTCTCTCTTCTCATTTCCATATACCATAAACCTCTCTTCTCAATCTCCCCTTTTTATTTTAATCACTTTCCACTATTATTATTATCAAAGTTGTATTATTACCATTAAAGTTGTATTACTACCATCAAGGTTGTATTGTCATCTTGATCAACCTTGTATTATTTCATTAAGGAGTGAATTTCATCCCCCATTTTATAACACGTTATCAGCACGAGTCTCTACCCTGCTAAGGTACTTAATTCTAAACTTTCTTATTATTATTTTCTTCATTTCTATATAAAAATATACTGTAAACTTGTGAAAATAATTTGAAAAGGGTATTATCAAGGTAGTACCGGGATAATAACTGAGCTGGATTAGTATTTTAATTCACGGTACAGCATATCATTTGCATATCGATTTATGTGCATCTTATGTGATCATGTTATATTATTTTCATGAAACCAAGGTAATCGTTTCTAAATTTTTTCAATTCGCATTTGTTTATTTGCTTAGTATTCAGTATTGGCCGGCTAAGCCGCCTTATCTCTTTGTCAGCCGGCAAAACCGCCTTGTTTCATTTGTTGGCGTTTGCCGGCCTTGTTTCATTTGTTGGCCGACTATGCCGCCTTTATCGAGTAAGCGTATATTGTGCTATTATTAATGCTGAAAGATTTATCGAGTAAGCGTATATATTTTATGTTTTATATTCATTTTATATCTTTTATTATTACAGTTATTATGAAACTTGATTTGAAGGCCCTTGAAATTTCCGGATGAAATTTATCGTGGGTATTAAATGTTGAAATGCATTTAAATGCTAATAATCTGGAAGACTCAATAAAAGAGAAAATAATAAAGCAAAGACTGGATGTCTTACTATCAAAAGATCCTGCAGATCTTTGGAAGAATTTAAAAAAAAGGCATGATCACCAGAAGATGGTCATTCTTCAAAAAAAAAAAAAAGCTTGTTATGTATAAATGTATCTGAGGTTGCAAGACTTTAAATCTGTGCACAAATATAATTCAGTTATATTATAAGTCCTCAGATGAAATTATATGGAGAAAATATTATTGATGCTGATAAGTTTTAAAAAAATTTCCATATTTGTACATCAGATGTGCTCCTATAGTAGCAATATCGTGAAAAAGAATTCACAAAATTTTCGGATTTAATTTTATGCCTACTTGTGGCAGAATAAAATAATGAGTTATTCATGAAAAATCATGAATCCCGTTTAACTAGCTCTGCTCAATTCCCTGAAGTGAATGTGACTATATGTGATAATTTTGGTCATAACCATAGACATTCAATTGGTCACAAACAGGCCGCATAACAAGGCATCCAGTAAATGGTTATCAAGTGTCCCTGAAGGGCAAATCTAATATTGATGAAACCATATTTATTCAAGAAGAAGACCATGATGTTTGGATATTATTATTATCTTGCTTACTATGAAGGTGCAAGTCAATTTATATTGAATGTTTTTATTTTATGTTCAGCTTTATTATTATGTGTTATATTACATTATGTTTATTTTACAACATATTATTTTTATGTTTATTTTGCAACATGTTATAACTCCTAAATTTTTTAATGTGAACATGAAACTATCGTTTCTAGAATAATGACTCGGGCATTTGTCCTGAAGACAATGCAATGACATATTCCGTATTTAATAAACGGAAATTATTCATAAGTAACATATGATAGTACAATCTAAAAATGAAAAGAAGATTAACATGCTCTAGAAGAGCACAAGTTTAATATTATTTAAGCTCCAGAAGAGCTTAACTTTCACTATACCTTAGAAAAGTATATATTTAAGCTCTAGAAGAGCACAGTTTTAGTATGCTCTAGAAGAGTAAAATGTTTATGCTCTGGAAGAGCTTGAATTTTATTGTACTCCTGAAGAGAAAATTTTTTTTCCCTACATACTATAATTAATGAATATTATGTTGACAAAATAAGTGAAAGAGATATTGAATATCTCTATATAATAAAGACTACTGTTGCAGGCAACAAATATTTGCGGAAAGATTACCAGCATTATCCTTTAGATTGTACTATGAAAGTTATCATATCCAGCCCGAAGCTGGCACCAACTAGAACTTGGACGATTGATTTATTATTCACCAGCCTGAAGCTGGCACATATATAGCAGCCAGAAGCTAGCAGTTTTAAATTATTAAATACACAATATTCGAATAATTGAAACTTAACATATCCAGCCAGAAGCTGGAATGCACTAGCCTGAAGCTAGCAATTTCAAGTTATTAAATACATAGTTTGCACAGCCCGAAGCTGTAACCAACTAGAAGTTGGCTAATGGATATGTAATTTACAACTAGTATGCACCAGCCAGAAACTGGTAAATATATAACAGCCTGAAGCTGGCACAAACTTGAAGTTGGTTCATGGATATCTTGTTTTGCATGACAGGTCGGACCATCCCGGATCAATGATGTGCGGAATTTATTTGGTCATTTATTGGAAAACCAGAAGTTTTTACAATCAATGAATTTCCATGTGTTTGTTTGCTGTGGAAAAAAAAATTAATTGTTTGGCCTTCATATGATGAAGTTGGCCTTGGATCACCAGCAAGTTTTTGGAAATAATTCAGGGACATGTACGCAGACTGATAAATCCGCCGTGTTGACCATCTAGGTAATTTTCATGATGCATCGAAGAGATGGTCTATTGTGTGACGCAAGTTGGCAATGTGCGCACTGATTTTAATGATTAAGCCACTTACGGGTACACATCCCTAATTATGTTATAAGACTATATGTCTAGATAATACTGGTATATTTTTTCAATGGATAATGTATATCATTGGAAATAAACCCAAACCGATCTGGGTGAATATTTCCATTTGATTGCAAGACCATTGTTAATGAAATATTACTATTTGAGAAAATGGTATTTTACATGCAGCAGCACTTGTGTGCATCAAGCCAACAAGTTATCATAAGGTTCCCCCATTTAATTGGTTCATGGTCACAAACCTAGTAACTCCCATCTTCGGACCATTGGTTATACAGTATATAATGCTCCACCACAGCATAGTAAAATTGGTCCTGAAAGAAGACTGGGAATATTTGTTGTGTATGTTGGATATGTTGGTTATTAATTTGAAGATAGAGTTTACCCAACATAAGGGGGGAGAAGATAAGCAGCTGGATCAAGAGTTTATTGAAATACATATCAATATCTAGTTTTGACCCTCAAACAAATTAGTGTGAACCTGAAGTTCAAAAGATGATTCATTTGCAGGAAAATCGATATGAAATTGCCAGACACATAAAGTGACCAAATCTTATATACCAGCTGCGAATGCTCCTGTTCAAATAAATGTTCCAGAAGAACAAGTATAGTATGCAAATGAATCTAAAGTATGCCAGAAGCGTGGAATATACTCAGTTCCAAAGAAAACAAAAATTCTCAATAGAGAAAAAGGAGCAAAGAGATAAGATGGCCCTAGTGAGAAAATAAGACCTCTAGTAGAGGTTCAAATTACAAGTTCTCAAGAAGAGGAAAATCTTCCACAAGAGATTTCTGACACAATTGATAAAGTTCCAGAAGTAACTCAGGTACCTGAAATAAATGAAACTGATGAGATCTCGATTAATTATACGGTGTCAGAAATGAGATGGAACCAACGTGAAATAACAGTCGACGGAATATTTGTTTTATAGCGCTAAATATTATGAAAGAAAATGAGGATCATGAACCTACATCTATTGATGAATGTAGGCGCGGAATGATTGGCCAAAATAAAGAGATATAATTAAGGCTGTGTTAGACTCGCTTGTGAAGCAAGAAATTTTCGGACCTGTAGTCCGTACACCAGATGGTGTAAAATCGGTCGGTCATAAAATGGGTATTTGTGGGAAAAAGAAATAAATAGTGAGATATAAAGCACGGCTTGTAGCAAAAGTTTTCACCCAATGACCTGATGTTAATTGTGAGGAGATATACTCCCCTGTGGTGGATGCAATTATTTTGATAAGTCTGACATTGTATGAAAAAAAATAGAAATGCATCTAATGGATACTCTTACAGCCTATATTTTTATGGATCCATAAGTCATGACATATACATGAAGATCCCTGAAGGATCCAAGTTGCCTGAAGCAACGAATTCTCGGAAATATACAAAATTAAGTTGGTCTTCATATGGTTTGAACGAATTTGGGTATTTATAATGATTCTTGCATATATGCTCTATGTGTTTTACTTAATTAGTTCATGTGTGAATTAATTATTATCGTTATTGATAATTAATGTTTTAGATACTATTATTGATCTAAATATTATTGGAACTCCTGAAGAAGATTCCAAATGTCGTGCTATGTTTCAAGAAAGAATTTGAGATGAAAAAATCTCATAAAAGAATTAGATTGGTCCTGAAGTACCCTATTAAAGTGCAATTTATTTTGCTGGCAACATAGAGCCTGAAGCTTTGCCATAAACTTGTTAGCAAAATATCACTTTGCTCTAATTTTCATAAAGCTTGAAGCTCTCCATTATCTTGAAGTATAATGGACATGTAATTATTTTAACCTTGTGAGTCCAATAAGAATACAGTTTGTTTTGGAGATGTAGGTCATTTATTTGATCCACATAAAGCGCAAGCAGATACCTGAAGTATCATGGCAAGCACAAAATAGAGTATCGTTGCTACCACTTCAAATAATGCAGAAATACACGAAGCCAGTTGAGACTGTGCTTAGCTAAGTTTGATGACGCTGCATACTCATGATTCATATAGCAAGGATGATGTTCAATTGACGATTCATGAAGATAATACTGCCTATAATGCAATTGTCACCAAAGGACGACAAAGAAGATTGGCATGCGATGACATCAAAAAATCAAGAGATGCCAATATGAGGGGGAGTAGAATACGCACTGCACTCTTTTTCCCTTCACCAAGTTTTTATCCCACTGGGTTTTTCTTGGTAAGGTTTTTAATGAGGCAGTTATTCCCAAGTGTATTCTATCTAAGGAGCGATGACATTCAAGGGGGAATGTTGTAAATAAATTATGGTGAATGTCATTGTTACCATCCAATAAAACTCAATTTTACCGTACCCAAATTTACCCCCGGTAAATATTTTACCCCTCACCTAACATCCACTTGGATTTATCTCTTTGGCCATTTACCCTTCGTGATTCCATTTTGTCCTAATCTTAATGTCATCTTCCTTTACCTAATATCCTTTTGTTTTTACCTTATTAAATTAATCATACTCATTTATTTTTATCCTCCCATTTTCACCTATAAATACCTCTTCATTTCCATACACACATATACCTTCTTCTCCCACCA
The DNA here is from genome assembly GCA_028386065.3 of Turnera subulata. Lineage (NCBI taxonomy): Eukaryota > Viridiplantae > Streptophyta > Magnoliopsida > Malpighiales > Passifloraceae > Turnera > Turnera subulata. The sequence goes on from JAKUCV010007624.1 coordinate 12,687, forward strand.
TAAACTTACTCTCTTCTCATTTCCATACACCATAAACCTCTCTTCTCAATCTCCCCCATCTTATTTTAGTCACTCTCCATTATTATTATTATCAAAGTTATATTATTACCATTAAAGTTGTATTACTACCATCAAGGTTGTATTGTCACCTTGATCAAGTTTGTATTATTCCATTAAGGAGTGAATTTCATCCCCCATTTTATAATAATGTGACCATCCAGTAAAATTCTTTTTTACTGTACCCGAATTTATTCCCGGTAAATATTTTATCCCTAGACCAAACTCCTACTTGGAATCATCTTTTTGGCTAATTACCCTCCATAATTCCATTTGTCCTAATCCTAATATCATCTTCCTTTACCTAACATCCCTTTGATTTTATCTTTTTAAATTAATTATACTTATTTGTTTTTATCCTCCCATTTCTAACTATAAATACCTCTCCATTTCTTCATATTGATACACTTCTATCCTACCATAAATTTCACTCTCTTCTCATTTCCATACACCTCCCTTCTTCTTCTCCCTCCATTATTAGTATAATTATTCTCCATTATTATTACCATCAAAGTTGTATTATTATCATTAAAGGTGTATTATTTCCATCAAGGTTGGATTATTACCTTGATCAAGCTTGTATTATTCCATCAAAAAGCGAAATTCATCCCTCATTTTATAACACCTTCTCAGCACAAGTCTCTACCCTACTAATGTATTTACTTCTAAAATTTTTCTTATTACTACTTTCATTCTTTCTATATATGTTATATATTTTTTATTATTATGCTAATATTATTGCTGAAAGATTTATCGAGAAAGCGTATATATATTATATACTTTATTATTATGCTATTATTATTACTGAAAGATTTATCGAGTAAGCGTATATATTGTATATTCTTTATTATTATGCTAGTAATATTGCTGAAAGATTCATCAAGTAAGCGTATATATGTATTGCATATTCTTTACTGGTATTCTACTGATATTGCTAAAATATTTATCACGTAAGCGTATATTTATTATATATTCCATATTATTATTATTCTACTACTCTTTAATAGATGCTGAAATACATTTAGATGCTAATGGTCTGGGAGATATCATAAAAAAAGAAAACAATGCATCTAGTTTAAAGAAGGCAAAAGTTATAATTTTTCTTCGCCACCATCTTCATGATAGTATAAAGACTGAATATCTTATTGCCAAAGATCCTACAAATCTTTGAAAAAATTTAAACGAAAGATTTGACCACCAGAAGATGGTCATTCTAGAAAAAAAATTCTCTACTTTTCGTACATCAAATGTGCTCCTACAGTAGCAATATCATAAAGAAGGCTTCATGAATCACAAAATAATAAGCTATTATTAAAAAATCATGAATCACATCTAATTGGCTCTGGTCTATTTCCTGAAGTAAATGTGACCATATAATGATAATTTTGGTTTGGCCGTCTGGAAAGGCCATTGGTCAACATGCCGTATAGCAAGCCATTTGGTAGAACTTTATTAATTGTCCATGAAGGAAAAATCTAATATTGTTGAAACCAACTTTTTTCAAGATGATGACCATGATATTAACTTCCAGATAGATTTATTTCTAGATATTGTTATTTATCTTGCTTACTCTGAAATTGCAAGTGAATATACATTTTAAGATAAAAATACAAAATTGAATGTATTTTATGTCCTGCTTTATCATATTATTATGTGTTATATTTTATTTTATTTTATTTATCTTATATTTTACTTTTATTTATATTTATTTTATAATATATTATATCTGTTAAATTTTAATATGAATATAAAACTATAATTTCTATAATAATGACTTTTGTATTTGTCCTGGAGATAATGTGATAACACATTTCGTATTTAAAGAATGGAAATTATTTTTAAGTAGCATATAATAACACAATCTCAAAAAAAAAAAAGAATGAGAAGAAGATTAATATGCTCTGGAAGAGTACAAGTTTTACTATGCTCTAGAAGAGCATATATTTAAACTCCGGAAGAGCTCAAGTTTTATTATAGATTAATATGCTCCTGAAGAGCAAATGTTTATGCTTTGGAATGGCATGAGTTTTATTGAACTCTTGAAGAGCAAAAATTTTTCCTACTTATAATAATAAAAGGATATTTTATTCAAGTCTCAAAGGAATTTATTAATATTCAAACGGATATTACGTTGAGATAATAAATGAAAGACATGATTGAATATCTCTATATTATAAAGGCTACTGCTATAGGTAACAAACAATTTGTGGAAAGATTACTTGCATTATCCTTTAGATTGTACTATGCAAAAATCTAAGTCGGTGAAAGTTACCACATCCAACCTGAAGCTGGTACATAGCAGCCTAAAGTTGGCAAATAATTTTTCTTAAATTATTAAAATACATAGAATGTGTTGGCCCAAAAGTGGCTAAGAAGAGGAGGGGGGGGGGGGGGGGGGGGGGGGGGGGGTGGGTGTTGGTTGAATTAGCCTTACTGTTTAAAACCTAATTTGGCGTCTGAGATGCCAGACTGTTTTTCTCTCTAAAATTGTGTTTATGACCACTAATAAACACACTAATTAAAGTGAGGAAGGGTTGGAGAAAATATGACACAGGATTTATAGTGGTTCGCCACACAAGATTACCTCCACTACTCAAGGATCCCTCTTTGAGATTTCTAACTAACTCTTATTATGGTTTTTCACGGGTTCAACCACTAACCTAATATACAAATTTTTCCCTTAGCCTCAACTCAAACCTTACACACTCACCACAAGCTTTCCCTAGCTTTGTCTTACAGAAAACCCTTTGATACTGAAGCTATAACTAAGTACGACAACTTTTTCCTTCAAATATTGTCTCACAATGAATGAACTAAGAAAAGTATTTAACTCTCTCTCTTTTGCTTGACTTTTGAGAACTGCAAGTGCACTAACTTTGCTTGAATTCTGAATCTCGGTTTAACAACTCTGAGGTTCTGCTTGAGTTAGCATCTAATTATATAGTTAAGTTGGATGGTGGCAATTTCAAAGATTCGTTACGTGTCCCTTTCCATCTAGCTGGTTTGTCTTCCGAGGTGCCAGAGCATTAACGTTCACTTTGCCTGTTGTCCCTCTCACTTTTTGCACGAGATCCAGCTGTCAGCAGCTTTTTGTCATTGATATCATTGTTTAGCATAGTCCTAGGTTGGTCCTAAGAAGTTTGAATTCAGTTGACATTTGATTTGTTTAAGGTAGCCTTTTCATTGATTCAGATTCCACAAATGATAGTGTCCTAGGTTCTTTGACCAATCACATAGGGATTAAACAAACGGTTCCCTTTTTGCTGAAAGTGACATGTCAACTCCACTAACACCATAACCAATCCCATTAACTCATCTTCCAATATGTTGATCACAATTTGACCATCTTTGTGAGCTGTAATTCATTGTTAGAAGCACAAGACACTACACATAGGTTTGTCATAATCAAAACCTAGTTAGTGCATTCAATTATATAATAATAATTGGCATATTAAATTATATTTAAAGGCATATTATAATAGTATAATCAATGTCGCAATTTATTCTATGCCTTTTGTTAATAATCATACTTGATTAGGCCTAAGCATACTTAATTAACCTTAAGCATCTTCCTAATCATCAACTGATTCACATTCTCCCCCATGTTGATGATGAAAAATCTTAAACTATGTGGAGATGTGAATTTTATGTAATCTAAGCTCCCCCTCAACATATGCTCCCCCTAACTAAAATATTTATCCAATTTGTGCATCATTCAAATGGTTAGAGCATAAAGAGCAGAATAATAAATTTAAGACATCAATTTTGTAAGCCACATTGTATTAAATGAAATAAAATGAACATGTCGAAAAACACAAATTCACATGTCCCCGTGATCTCCCATAGTTCTCTCCCCCTTTTGGCATCACAAAAAGCACAACAAAGGTAGAACTAGACACTATGGCACCGAAGATGCCAGAACTAAAACAACAGCAACAACCTAAGCAACATCAAATATCCGAGATAAGAACCAAATAACAGCAGATAGATAGACATATTAGCATCGAAAATGCCGAAACTAACAACAATGATAAAGAACCAAGTAAACAAGCAAAGATAAAACATGCATGATCCTAATTAAGCATCAGATCTGGATAGCCATGAGAGGTCAAACACTGGCAGATTTCTGGCCGAATGAGGAATCAGAAGACTCAACATCATCATTACCGTCATCATCCTCATCTCTTTCATCGGTTGTCTCAACCGCGTTCTCGGCAACCAACAGATCCAGTTGAGCTTTTCCCATTTCTATAATTTTCTTCATCATACCTTTAAGCTCATACAACTCTTCCTTCACATCCTTTATCTCCTCAGTCAAAGCCTCAATATGGGCATCCTTAGAAGTGCTCGGTGGACCACATAAAACACCCCATGTTTGTTCCTTTTGAGCCGCATTTTGCTAAGAGTAGCAGTGCAGATGGATTCACCAAGTACCGGATGATGCGCTTTGGTGGGAATCACACCAAAGTGACGAGCAATCAGGGTGATGAGGCTTCCGTAAGTTCGAGCAGCATAGAGATGAAGATGGTGAAAGATGATGTACCCATAGTCAATAAGACTGTTTGTCAGCACACCTGGGTAATGGATGGATTGTCAGCAGGAGGAAGGTCAATAAGTGAGGGTTGTTTTTTAACAAGCTCAAGTACCTTGGCCTGCTTCTCAAGATCGAGTTCCTTCACAAAGTGATCAATCATTGATTTCCTTTTCAAGGCACGGAATTTGGTCTGCTCAATAGGATCAGTAAGGTTTGGAGGAATTCGAATATGGGATAAGAACTCATCTGTGGAGGCTGCAATGTTTGCAAAAGTTTTTGCAGTCTCTTGGTCAGTGATTGGTTCAGGTGGATTTGAATGTGTGGAATACATCTTTGGAAAGGAGTTTTTTTCGCTTTTCAGGAGGTTTTGGTAGAGTATTTGGAGGTTTGGTGGAAGGAGTCGATGGTGGAGGTTTTGAGTGTCTTGTAACTGTGGTTGTGGAGGTAATTGAAACGGCTGGGGCAGGAGAAGGAAGAACAGGGATTCCGGTGGTTTGAGACTTTGTAGGAGTTTTTCTTATTCCCATTTTGAGTAACTTTAGATTTAATTGAGGTTAGCTTTGATTGTGTATGTGAAGGCGAGAAATTTGGTTTGAGGTGAGGTTGGATAAGGTAAGTCTTTTAGTAGTGGAGATAGGTTGATCTTTCTGTCTAACGGTTAATAAGGAGTTTTATTGCTGCACTAACACTCAACCTAATAGACCTCTAGGTAACGGTTATTATCGGCAGACAAACTGGCTCACCGTCCCAGAGTTATTGTAGCCGCTTTTTCACCCACTTGCACTGTCAGACCCGTGCTTATTATTTTATTCTTTATCTTTCTTCCATCACTACAATGGTCTCTGAGAAGCCAAATCGTCTAGATTACTTTTCTGACCAGATTTCCACAACGTGTAGACCTCTAGGCTTATCACTTTATCCTCCATCATAGCTCAGATTTTCGAGGGTGATGTGTTTGTTTTGAATGCATGTAACATATTTTAAGAGTTAGAAACACATACCTGAAGACGCTTGAATTTTAAGGAGCGTTACACATACCTAGCTCCAACTGATTTTTTGCAAATTGTTCTTCCTTCAAAGGCTTTGTGAATATATCTCTATATTTCTTAATGTCCACATCTTTACCGGATTCATCTTTATCAAGCTTTGTTGTTGTGCTCATAGGAGTTGGGCTCACTTTGGCGTCTGACATGCCAAACAGTTTGAGTAGCTCCTATGTATATTTAGTTTGACTAATGAAGATGCCATCTTCATATTGTTTGATTTGGAATCCAAGAAAGAAGTTTAGTTCCCCTATCATGCTCATTTCGAATTCACTATGCATTAGTTTTTCAAAAATCTTGACATTGAGCAACATTTGTAGCACCAAATAATATATCATCAATATAGATTTGCATAATAATTAAGTCATTCTTTTGGTGTTTCACAAAGAGTGTGGAATCAACTTTATCTCTAATAAAGTTTTGAGAGAGAAGAAATGTACTTAACCTGTCATACCATGTCCTTGGAGCTTGTTTGAGTCCATATAGAGCCTTTTTAAGCTTATAGATATGTTTTGGATGCTCATAATCCTCAAATCTGGGAGGATGCTCCACATACACCTCTTCCATTATTACACCATTCAGAAAGGCACTTTTCACATCCATTTGCTAGAGTTTGACGGACTTATAGGATGCATATGCAAGTAGCATCCGAATGGACTCTAGGCGAGCAACGGGTGCAAAAATCTCGTCAAAGTCAATTCCTTCTTCTTGGTTGTAGCCTTGTGCCACAAGCTTAGCTTTGTTCCTTGTCACATTTCCAGCCTCATCCAATTTGTTCCTAAATACCCATTTAGTTCCAATTATTGGGTAATTGGCGGGTCTAGGAACTAATTTTTAAACATTACTTTTCTCAAATTGATTGAGCTCTTCTTGCATAGCCATCACCCAATTTTCATCATTGATGGCATCATCGACATTTTTGGGCTCAATTTGTGAGAGAAAAGCTTGATGGGAATTAAGATTGTGCAAGAATGATCTTCTAGTTACACTTTTAGATGGATCTCTAATAATGTCACTGGTTGACAGTCCTTTTGGCACCTTCAATGCCAAACTGTCAGGTATTGCATGTGCTGCAGCTTGTGAATTGGTTTCATGTCTAGTTGCGGTATCATCATGCAACTCTTCTTCAATCTCAGCAGACCTCTCAGGAGTGTTAGCAATAATATCTCTAGGCTGCTGACAAAACACATCCTCAACCGCATCATCATTGTTAGTTGAATCAATTTCATCAAATACCACATGTATTGATTCCTCAACTATAAGTGTTCTTTTGTTGTAAACTCTATAAACTTTACTTCTAGTTGAGTATCCTAGGAACACATCATCATCAAATTTAGCATTAAATTTCCCTAGTGAGTCTTTGGTGTTTAATATAAAGAATTTTGACCCAAAGACTTTGACGTAGCTTATATTTGGCTTTCTATCATGCCAAAGCTCATATGGTGTTTTCTCAAGTTGTGACCTAATGGTTACCCTATTTAGAAAATAGCATGTGGTGTTCACGGCTTCAGCCCAAAAGTAAGTTGGCAATCATTGTTCATTTAGCATTGTTCTTGCCATTTCTTGCAATATTCGGTTCTTCCTATTTACTACCCCACTTTGTTGAGGAGTTCGAGGAGCCGAGAATGTATGTTTAATCCCATTTTCTTCACAAAAATGATTAAAGATAAGGTTATCAAATTCACCATCATTGTCACTCCTAATCTTTGTTATTTTATAACCTTTTTCATTTTGAAGTTTTCTTACTAAAGAGGCAAACTCATAAAGTCTATGATCTTTTTGTGAGAGAAACATAACCCAAGTAAAATGGGAATAGTCATCAACAATGACAAATGTGTAACTCTTAACTCCAAGACTTACCACCTTAATGGGTCCAAACAAATCGAGATGTAAAAGCTCAAGTTGTCTAGTAGTGGAGATGCACTTCTTTGGTTTTGAATGAACTTTTGAATTGCTTTCCGTATTGGCATGCTTAACATACCTTTCTTTTTCAAACTTCAGCAAGGGTAGTCCCCTTACAAGTTCCTTCTTTTGAAGATTTGATATAAGCTCATGATGTGCATGCCCCAATCGTCTATGCCAAAGCTCAGCAGTCTCTTTTCTAACATTTAAACACTTGTTTTCCGAATTAGAGACATCAACCATATTAATGGAATACAAGTTTCCTTGTCTTTTACCAACAAGCTAAGTTTGATTATCATCATTGTTAGTTACTAAGCATTTGTTAGATTCAAAAATTACTTTGCATCCACGGTCACACAACTGACTTATGCTAAGTAAGTTGAATTTTAGATTTTGAACTAACAACACATGCTCAATGGTTGGATCCTTACCGATATTACCTATAGCCAATACCTTTCCTTTAGAATTATCGCCAAACGTGACAGAACCTTTACCTCTCGGATTTAAGTATGAGAACTTGGACATATCACTCGTCATATGTCTTGAGCACCCACTATCGAGCACCCACTCATCCCCATTGACATGTTGCAATGTCAAGTTTTAGGTACCCAAACATGCTTGGGTCCTTGTGAATTAGTCTAGGTACCTTTAGGCACCCATATAAACTTTATGGGACAATTCTTTCTCCTAAAGATACAATTCTTGATTTTATGTCCATGTCTATTACAATAGTGACAAGTAATGTTATGGCTAGATGTTGTCCTAACAAATTCAGTCCTATGAAATGCTTTAGTTTTTCGGGTATTAGAAGCATAGTTAGGCTTAGCTTGAAAAATGTGATGTGTAGCTCCAAGACCTACCTTTTGTAATGTATGTCTTTGTTGACTCAGAATCATATCTAGACCTTTACTACCATGATCAAACTTTTCAAGCATACTTTTCAGAGAATCCACTGTCTTTTTCAGATCCACATTTTCACGTGCAAGTCTTGTATTCTCTTCTTTACATGTATCAAGTTGTTGCACAAAAACCTTTTGTGACTTAGCAAGAGTTTCTCTATCCGCTTTGGCGTCTGCAAAGCCATTATTGCACAGAGTCATATTTTTAGCCAATTCTTCATTTTTTACCATACACTCTTTCTTTTCATATTATAAAAGTTTAACCTTCCATTTCAATGCTTTGTCTGTCTTAGCCATGGCTTTAAAACTTTCATATAATTCTTCATATGCATCATGGAGTTCATTAAAAGAAAAGCTAGATGAGTTGGAATGATTTACCTCTTTTTCTTCTTGTTCCATAAGACAAAGGTTTGCCAATTCCTCTTCATCTGATTTATTATCAGAATCAAGGTCATCCCATGCAGTCATTGCTTTCTTCCCCTTGTTCTTGAAGTTGTTGAACTTGAGTTTTCGTATGTTGGGACATTCGGCCTTGATGTGCCCGGGTTGATTGCAACCATAGCACAAAAGTTGCTCTTTCTTTGATTCATCAACCTTCACACCTCTGAAGTTCCTACCCTTGAGGTTTCTCCTTTTCATGAATTTCACAAATTTTCTTGTAATTAAGGCAACATCTAGGTCACTTTCGGAATCATTCTCATGTGAAGACTTGAGAGCTATATCCTTCTTTCTTTTTGGTTTTTCTTTAAATTTTGATCCATGAACAATGAGACTTTCCATAAGATCATTGTAAGTGAGAGTGTTCATATCTTTGGCTTCCTCAATAGCAGTAACCTTCGGTTCCAATTCATAGGGAAGAGATCGAAGAATTTTTGTTACCTTTTCTTTGTTTGTGAAGGTCTTGCCAAGACAAGCTAAGTTGTTACATAAGATGATGAATCTTGTGTCAAGCTCCTGTACTGTTTCATCAGGCAACATCTGGAACAACTCAAACTCTCTCATCAGTCGATTTAACTTTGATTCTTTGACTTGGTTAGTTCCTTCATGAGCAATACATAGAGTGCTCCAAATTGCATGTGCTGTTTCACATGACCTAACTCTTTCTGTAACGCCCCGAATTTTCATAATTTGATTTTTTCGGAATTTTCAAAATTTTTATTCCAATTTCACCCTTGAGGTATTTTCGGGTTTTAGTCGAGGAAATAAATTATTATGCCTTGGAAATGTTGAGTTTAGGTTGGTATTGTTCATGGCTCGGGTCCCGTGGGAAACGGATTCGAGATCGGGGAGAAACGCGAGGTTTAGCGTGGTTTCTCTTGAAACTACGTCGTTTTGGATGTGAGAAAAAAAAAAAAAGGAAGCGCGTTGACCAGGGGGTTGACCGCGCCTAGCAGACGACGGGTCATCCACTAGGGCGGCCAACCCTAGCCGGCTACTCCCCTTATCTTTTCTTTTTCTTTTCTTCTTCTTTCTTATTTCTTTTTCTCTTCTTCTCCAAACCCGCCGTCGACCCCTTCTTCCTTCTCTCTCTCTTTCTTCTTCCTCTTCTTCTCCCTCTCTCTCCCTTCCTTCTTCCCTCGTTCTTCCTCTTTCTCTTCCCCTCATCTTCCTCTTCCGTTCTCTTCTCTCTTTCGCGTTTCCGGTACACACAAACTCACAGGGCCGCCACTGCACGACCCTCAAGCCGTCGCCGCCGTTGTGCTTTGCCAAAGTCTGGGCTTCGTGGGAAGCCGAGGAGGCCACGAGCCAGACAAGGGCTGGTAGTGACGTGACCCAACCGCCGCCGCCGTCGTCCTCAGTTGGGTAAGCACCCGAATTCTTCCCTTCTTCTCCTCTTTTTTTTTTGGATTTTTGAGGTGTTGGATCGGGCTCTGATGCGTTTTGTTGGTGTTTGGGGTTGTGTGTCTTGTGTTGTGGTGGATGTTGGGGTTGTTGTGTGGTGGTTCGGCTGTGTGGCTTGGTGGCCGGTGTTGCTGCGTGTCGGGTTTTTTCGCTCGCCGGTGTTGGGGTCGATTCCGGCAGGTTGCTTGTGTGACGGGCAGTGAAGGACTCGGGTGCGTGTGAGTGTTCCACCGACAGAGGGGTTGATTCGATTCTGGCAGTAATTTCCGGGGTAAGGAATGCGACTCCTCTTGTATCTTTTGCCAAGATTTGTGTTGCTTTGATTGTGTAATGGATGGTTGATGCGTGTTGGCAGATTTGTTGGGGTCGATTTGGTGATTTTTGGGTGTTTTCCGGCGAGTTCACCGGAATCCGGCGAAGGCTCGGGAATTTTCCGGCGAAGACTCGGGTGTTATTTCCGGCACTTGACGGTATACTTTAATGTGTAAATTGTCTTCATTCATGGCATGTACTATAATCGGAATTGGGTTATGTACTTAAATTGAGTTTAGTGGAAACCGAGAGGGTGAGTGGTATGAGGCCGGTAACTTACCGACACGGGTAGAACCTTAGGCCGGGAATCTTTGGACATCGAATTGACTTGGACTTAGGTAACGGGCTTTGAGCCCAATCCTATAATTAATTAAATAAGGACTTATGGAAGTGGGCTTTAGGCCCGGAAATTGTAATTGGGCTTAGATTGGACTTTAGGCCGGGAATTCATAAACGACATAATGAGTGGGCCATAGGCTTGGGATTTACTTATTGGACTTAGTTGGGCGTAAGCCGGTGAACCTTAGGTCCCGATACTTGGAGTTTTGGTGAGAGAACATTAAGTCGGGTTTAGACCCGAGAATTCCATAAATGGCTAACTAGGGACGGGTTTAACTCAGTTGAGCATTATAGATTCATACTTGCACGTCTTTATTGTTGTGTTTGTAATTTGTTATGTGTGCCGGTATTCAGGCACGGGTAATACCTCGGGAGCTGGAGGATCGGTTTTGGGAAAAGCTCCACAGGACAATCGTCGTTGAGGTGACTTTATATGTCTTTTTATGTCTGTATGCATGAGCTCGTTGGATTGGTTTGTTTGAGTTGCATGCTTGTTTGCTAACATGCTGTGATCCGTATTGTGTGCCTAAGTGTACTGTTTTGCTTAAGAGCTGGATATTCAGATTGTTATGGTTTATAACATGTGATGTGATTTTGGGTGCTTTGTGTGATGTGTTGTGGGTTGGAGACCCGGTTATCTGATTGAGATGTTTTTATCACACTACCCTGTTAGATCACAACTAATGGCACACATAAACTCATAATTTGTGAATAAGAATAATGTACAGTAGAAGTTAGGCTACTGTGTGCTGATGACCGGTTGTTTCGAGCGGGAAGTGATACCCCTCGGGTTTGCTTGCGGATTAGCAAGTGTTATGCGGATTTGCATATGGGTCTGTGATGACCGGTTTCTACCTCCCCCTTTCTACCTCCCTCTTCCTCTCTGTCTCTCTCTCTCTCTCTCTATGGTTATGTTGGGCTTCGTGCCTGGTTTTATTTGGGCTTATGCCTGGTTGTCTCATGAGATGGGACCGAGCTCGATGCACACAGTAGGGGCCCTGAATAAGAAATCATAATAAGAAAACTTAATACACAACAGATGGAGAATAATGAACTGTTTGTTTGAGTGTGTTGGCATGTTAGTACTGGTTGCTGTTTGTTGCTTACATGTCTTGTTGCTCTTCTTTCCTTTCGGACTTGATATGCACACTCTCATAATTAGACTTATATTGCTCACTGAGTAGGCGACTCACATAATCGCCAACGTTGTTTTTCAGACCCATAGTTAGTGTGCAGTCACTTTCTTCTTTTCCCGGAGTACGGACGTGGACATCCCAGCAGGTAGCTGTGCTTGTTCTCCCGGTTGGATCCATAGTGTCGGCATGCATGCTGTTTTGTTTCTCATATTTTTATTCCATTTATTTCTTCCGCTGCATTGGATTTTTATTGAGATGTCTATTGATTTGGATTACAGTATCGGCAGGATGCCGGGTTTGATTTGAGGCTTGCTAAGCCGGAATGTTTTGTTCTTTATGACATCTCGTTTATTTAAGAATTTTGGATATTGTTGATATTGGGTTTTGTGTCCCGGATTACAGTGGTATTTTGGTAATTTCTTTTATTTAAGTATTTCATTTGTAAAATTGGGACACGGGTGTTTCACTTTCAAATTCGGCTTGACTGACGCAACAAAGGAGTGCATTTTTTGCTTGGGCATCTAATTTGGCTTTCTTCATTTTAGCTTCACTCTAGGACTTCATTTCTTTGGTTGGACGTGAGTAGGCTGAGTTTACAACTTTCGGCATCTCTAAATCTTTTCCTTCCAAGAAAGTCTTCATGCGAAACTTTCAATGATCAAAGTTGAGACCATTGAAGAAGGGTGCATTATTGTTGTTGTTTCCCTCAAATGCCATGATCTTTTTTCCTGGATGTTAATCCACAAATAGAGATTCCAAGCTCTGCTACCAATTGTTGGCCCAAAAGTGGCTAAGGGGGTTGGAGGAGGGGGCGAATTAGCCTTACTGTTTAAAACCTAATTTGGCGTCTCAGATGCCAGATTGTTTTTCTCTCTAAAATTATGTTTATGACCACTAATAAACACACTAATTAAAATGTAATGAGGAAGGATTAGAGAAAATATGACACAGGATTTATAGGGGTTCGCCACACAGGACTACCTCAATTACTCAAGGATCCCCCCTTGAGATTTCTAACTAACTCTTATTATGGTTTTTCACAGGTTCAACCACTAACCTAAAATACAAGCTTTTCCCTTAGGCTCAACTCAAACCTTACACACTCACCACAAGCTTTCCCTAGCTTTGTCTTACAGAAAAACTTTTGATACTGAAGCTATAACTAAGTATGACAACTTTTCCCTTCAAATATTGTCTCACAATAAATGAACTAAGAAAAGTGTTTAACTCTCTCTCTTTTGCTTGACTTTTGAGAATTGCAAGTGCACTAACTTTGCTTGAATTCTGAATCTCGGTTTAGCAGCTCTGAGGTTCTCCTAGAGTCAGCTTCTAATTATATAGGTAAGTTGGATGGTGGCAATTTCAAAAGATCTGTTACATGTCCCTTTCCATCCAGCTGGTTTGTCTTCCGAGGTGCCAGAGCGTCAACGTTCACTTTGCCTGTTGTCCCTCTCACTTTGGCACGAGATCCAGCTGTCAGCAGCTTTTTGTCATTGATATCATTGTTTAGCATAGTCCTAGATTGGTCCTAGGAAGTTTGAATTCAGCTGACATTTGATTTGTTTAAGGTAGACTTTTCATTGATTCAGATTCCACAAATGGTAGTGTCCTAGGTTCTTTGACCAATCACATAAGGATTAAACAAATGGTTCCCCTTTTGGTGAAAGTGACATGTGAACTCCACTAACACCATAACCAATCCTACTAACTCATCTTCCAATGTGTTGATCACGATTTGACCACCTTTGTGAGCTGCAATTCATTGTTAGAAGCACAAGATACTACACATAGGTTTGTATAGGTTTTTCATAATCAAAACCTAGTTAATGCATTCAATTATATAATAATAATTGGCATATTAAATTGTATTTAAAGACATATTCTAATAGTATAATCAATGTCACAATTTAATCTATGCCTTATGTTAATAATCATACTTGATTAGACCTAAGCATACTTAATTAACCTTAAGCATCATCCTAATCATCACTGATTCACAGTTTGCACAGCCTGAAGCTAGCACCAACTTGAAGTTGGTTCCTGGATTTCTTGTTTAGCATGACTGGTTGGGCCATCTCGGATCAATAATGATGCGTTGAGTTATTGAAAATTTGTTTGGTCATTCATTGAAAAACCAGAAGTTTTTACAATCAATGAATTTCCATGTGTTTGCTTGCTATGGTGAAAAATTAATTATTCGGCCTTCCCATGTTGAGGTTGGCCTGAAATCACCAGCAAGTTTGGAAATAATTCAGGGACATGTACGCAGACTAATAAATCTGCCATGTTGACCATCTAAGTAATTTTATGGTTTTAATCGATGCATCGACTAGATAGTTTTTGGTGTGCTTATTAGACGCAATTTTGGCATTTTGCACGCTTATTTTAATAACTAAGCCAATTGTGGGTACACATGCCTTATTATTTTATAAGACTATATGTCTTGATAATACTGGTGTATTCCTTCAATGGTTAATGTATATCATTAGAAATAATGGTTGAATATCCTGTAGTTTATGTTCATACCCAAAACGATCTGGGTGAATCGTTTATTGAATATTTTCAATTGATTGCAAGACCATTGCTAATGAGAAATTACTGCTTGGGAACATACTATTTTACATGGAGCAACGCTTGTAATTGGTTCATGGTCACGAATCCGGGAAAAACTTCCCAGGAGGTCACCCATCCTAGAATTGCTCCAACTCAAGCATGTTTAACTTTGAAGTTTTTCTGGAATAAGCACCGAAAAGGTAGGTGCACCTTGTTGATATAATTAGTACCCATCAAACCGTTTAAGCTATTCTCGATTGTACAATCCCATACCTGTACAACCTCGAAATCGCTTCATTTGAGCTATTCTTAATTATACAGTCCTATACCCATATAATTACAAAGTCGCCCCAACTGTGCAGCCCCATCCCTACACAGTCTCAGGATCTCTCTTATTCCGGTGTATAATCGGTTCATTCATGTGCCCCTCCGTCTAGAAGCCTGCTGGAAGCCGCTCTTTGTCTATACTCATTTCGGCATACTGGCGTACACTTCCCGACCTCATAGACCCCGGATGTCAAAACTAAAGTGGGTACCTAAAGAAGATTGGGAATATAAGTTGGGTATGAATCTCCACAAGTTATAAAATAATTGAAACCATCAACTAGAGATTCATTTGCAGTTAAATTTTTGTTATTGTCAATTTGATAAAAGTATTTATCCAACATCAAGGGGGAGAAAACAAGCAGTTGGATCAAGAAATTATTGAACAAATTACTGTGAACCTGAAGTTCAAAAGAAGAAATATCCAATTTTAATCCTTGAACAAATTACTGTGAACCTGAAGTTCAAAAGAAGATTCATTTGCAAAAATTAGTAAATCAATTGCCACACATATTTATTGATTTAAATAGAGTGACCAAATCTTATATACCAGCTGCAAATGCTCTTGTTCGAATTGATGTTCTTGAAGAACAATTAAAGAATGCAAATGAATCTAGAGTACGCCAGAAGCGTGGAATACCACTCGATTCCAAAAATAAAAATTCTTGATAGAGAAAAAGGAGCAAAGATACAAGATGCCCCCAACGAGAAAATAAGACCTCCAGTAGAGGTTTAAATTGAAAATTCTCAAAAAGAGGAAAGTCTTCCAGAAGAGGTTTCTGACACAATTGATAAAGTTCCAGAAGTAACTCAGGTACCTGAAGTAAATGAACATGATGAGATATCGATCAATTATACTGTGTTAGGAACAAAATGGAACCGATGTGAAATAACTGTCGACGGGATTTTTGAAAAAATAATAGTGCTAAATATTATAGAAGAAAATGAGGATCATAAACCTACATCTGTTGATGAATATGGGCGCAAAAATGATTGGCCAGAGTGGAAAGACACAATTAAGGCTGAATTACGCTCGCTTATGAAGCGTGATGTTTTTCGGACCTGTAGTTAGTACAACATACGGTGTAGAACCGGTCGGTTATAAAAGGGTATTTGTGCGAAAGAGAAACGAACAAAATAAAATAGTGAAATATAAAGCACAGCTTATCGCACAATATTTTACCCAATTGATTATATTGAGGTATACTCCCATGTGGTGGATGCAATTATTTTTCAGTGTTTGATAAATCTGGCAGTACATGAAAACTAGAAATGCGTCTAGTGAATGTTCTTACAGCCTATTCCTGTGGATCCATAAGTCATGACATATACATGAGAATCCTTGAAGGATTCAAGTTTCCTGAAGCAACTAATTCCCGGGAATGTAGTCAATTAAACTAAATTATAAGCATGCTCTATGTGTTTTATTTTTAATCAGTATATATATGAATTTATTATTATTATTTTTTATGTTGATGATTTAGATATTGTTGTAGTTATCTTCATCTACGTCTGAATTTTTCATTATTTTTATTTGTGATTTAAATACTGTTGGAGCTCCTCAAGAAGTTTCCATAGCCGTGCTATGTTTAAAGAAAGATTTTGAGATGAAAAATCTCGGAAAGATTAAATTGGTCCAAAAGTACCATATCATAGTGCAATTTATCTTGCTAACAACATAAACTAAAGCTGTTATCATAAACTTATTAGCAAGATATAACTTTGTTGTAAATTAGAATATAATGAAATATATAAATACATATTCTATTATCTTGGGGTATAATGGATATAGAATTATTTTAACATTATGAGCCCAAGGAGAATACAGCTTGTTTTGCAGATGCATGTCATTATTTTATCCATATAGAGCACATGCAGATACATGAAGTATCATGACAACCACAAAACAAAGTATCGTGGCTACTTTTTCAAATAATGCAAAAATTGTAGCCATACATGAAGTCAGTCGAGAATATGTTTGGCTAAGAGCGATGATGCAACATATTCAAGATTCATATGGATTAATTAACGAGGAAGATGTTCCAACAATAATTTATGAAGATATTGCTAATTGCAATCTTCAATTAAGGGAGGATACATCAAAGAATAGTTCAAGAGACAATCTAGTAGATTTTTACAAAATCAGTTCTTACTACAACTTTTTGAAGAGTTGATAAGGAGGATTGGTTTGTGGCCGGTTCTAGACATCAAGGGATACCAAAATGAGAGAGAGTAGAATACGTACTGCACTCTTTTTTCCTTCACCAAGTTTTTGTCCCACTGGATTTTTCTTGGTATGTTTTTTAACGAGGCAGTTCTTCCCAAGCGTATTCTATCTAAGGTGCAATGTCATTTAAGAGGGAGTGCCGTAAATAAATTATGTGAATGTTATTATTACCATCCAGTAAAATTCTTTTTTACCATACCTGAATTTACCCCCGTAAATATTTTACCCCTACACCGAACTCCTACTTGGAATCATCTTTTTGGCTAATTAGCCTCCATAATTCCATTTGTCCTAATCCTAATATCATCTTCCTTTACCTAACATCCCTTTTGGTTTTATCTTTTTAAATTAATCATACTTATTTGTTTTTATCCTCCCATTTCCAACTATAAATACCCCTCCATTCCTTCATATTCATACACTTCTATCCCACCATAAACTTCACTCTCTTCTCATTTCCATATACCTCCCTTTTTCTTCTCCCTCCATCATTAGTATAATTATTCTCCATTATTATTACCATCAAAGTTGTATTATTGTCATTAAAGGTGTATTACTTCCATCAAGGTTGGATTATTACCTTGATCAAGCTTGTATTATTCCATCTAGAAGTGAATTTCATTCCTGATTTTATAACAACAGAGCACTTTTTAATCATCAATGAATACGATAATGTCCCCTAAAATCTGTTCTTTACATGGCAAATATTGCTACTTCGGCGAATAACCCTTGGCAAAACGGAAAATTTTATTATGGGAACTCCCGAGCAACTAAATTCATCAGGTTTGCAAGGATGATAAAAAGCTTCCGATTTACGTAGTTATTTACGGCATTTTCCTAACTAAACCATAAGAGAATAGCACGCAACAATTTGGTCGTTTGTAACAAACAGGTGAATTGGGAGCGCTTATTTGATGTGATTATCCTTCGAGTCATCACTTGAA
This sequence comes from Turnera subulata, assembly GCA_028386065.3. Taxonomy (NCBI): domain Eukaryota; kingdom Viridiplantae; phylum Streptophyta; class Magnoliopsida; order Malpighiales; family Passifloraceae; genus Turnera; species Turnera subulata. Next base: position 30,799 of record JAKUCV010007624.1, read on the forward strand.
TCAAATCTAGACATCCTTCTTTCCCTTATCACTTGTCTGATCTTTCTTATTGCCTTTGACTCCATGCAGAGCTGGAGAGGATGTAAATGCCATTTATCTTTCACCTAGTTTAGCTTAGTATCTTTTTTTTTTTTTTGATAAGACAGCTTAGTTTAGCTTAGTATCTTCTGCAGACATCAATACATTAGAGGTGTAATGGTGTTCTTAAGTCATCGTTATATCAAAAAAAAAAAACATAAGAGAATACATATATAAAATAAAACATTGAGGTTGCCTAAAAAATAAACTCTAGGCTAGGAGAAGATGAGCTTTTAAGAATAGGAGTTTAAGCACAATTTTTTAAAAAAAATGATGAGTAGTTTAGACAAGGGGCTGATGGATCTGGCCAAAGACCAAGGACTCCGAAAATTCAAGCATGGACTTTGGTAGTTTTTTTCATTAGTTATTTTTTCTTTATAAGATTGTTATCTTTTGCTACAATGGTGCTATTGTTTCTAATGTGTCAACTACACACTCTTATCCACGCCATAGTGTGGATCAAAGCTCACCACCCTGATTTCGCATTCAGTGCATCATGTGTCATGTCTAGTGTTGCCACTATGTAATTGGAAAGGTTCGCGCAAAAGCTTTAACAGACTGGCAACGTAGTGTTCAACTCCATGTTTAACATATAACCATCTTGGGTTCTGGGTTTAGATGTGTTATCACCATATAACCATCCTAGGTCGGTCAGATTCAAATGGATCTGTTCGTTGTGAAACCTGCCTAGATCTTTAATCAAACATTTTCTGAGTTAAAGTAAGCTAGGTACCAAGTTTATAAGTCATCAGAGCGCCTTCAACAAGTGGCCCCAAAATTTAAGAAAATCAACACATACTGGACAGACACCTAGGCTTGATGATCTTAGGTTTGGGTTAAATCGAGATGAAACGTTGTAAGTCTTGTCCAGATCACTAAACAAATATTTTCTGAGTTGAATCAAGTTAGGTTTTTGGTTTATATATTATGGGAGCATCTCCAACAATTGCTTCAAAGTTGTAAGATAATCATTGTGGTCCATGGTCCATGAAAGTGACATCTCAAGAATTAAACCCAATAAACTAATACCACTAGCACACATACCAATTCCACCATTCTCAAACCCTAAAGATCTGATTTCATTATTCAATTTAGGGATTTGGAAGATGGATTAAAATATTAATACACCTAGTTTGTCATTAATCAAAATTTATTAAGTACATTGTTAGGTAATTAGATTAAAACACTAATTGGCTAATCGATTAAGTACTAATGCACATGCTAATTACCTTAACCCAACAATATATAGTTCCTTCTCAAGAAAATCATTGATATATAAATATTTATTTATATTTTTTCAACAATTACCAATCATTAAGAAGAATAATAATTAATGGAAAATAATAAAACTATGAAGAAGAACAGCTGAAGAGTATGAACTAGAATAATGTTTATCAAAAAGAATAATCATGGAGAAGAATAGTCACAAGATATGGCAGATGTGTTTGTAATTTATTACCAATAAGAATTATGGTGAACAAAAATGGAAGAACGATTGAATTGACACGAAAATTAGGAACAAGAATAATGATCACGAAAAAGAATAATAATAGAAAATAATAATATAACTTAAAATAATCCCCTTCATTAGTAATGTAGTTTAACAATAAAAATTAAATAATTTAAAATATCCAAGAATTACCAAATATCATTAACAAAAATAGTATTTTCCCAAAAGAATAATCATGAAGAAAAATAACCACAAGAGCTCATGACATATGCAATTTATTATCAGGAAGAACTATGGAGAAGAAGAGTCAAGTAGTCAACGAAAACTACGAAAAAGAATAATGACTACGAAAAAGAATAATAACATAAAAGAATTACCATAGGAATTCTTGACTATATGTTTGGAGCAAGGTTATCAAAACCGGACCGGTTCGTCCAGTTAACCCGGTTCAACCGCTTTTTAAGCAAAGCTCCGGTCCGGTTCACTAGAAAAACCCCCCTGTTACACAACCGTTTTGAACCGGCCGGTTTTTACGGTTTTTAACGAACCGGCCGGTTTTTACCGGTTTTTTACCGGTTGAACCTCTTTTTTTCATTTAAAAGTTTTAAAAATGGTGAGAATAAGACTTGAACCCTTGACCTCCTAATAATATTTAAAGTCATTAACCAACTAAACTATTACAAATTAGTGTTATTTTTACATAAGTTTTAGTATATATTGAGAATGACTTCAATTTTGACCATAAAATTATTATAATGAATATATTTTGACTGTTTTTTAAAAAAATTAATATATTTTAATAAAACGATTGAACCCCTGTTGAACCCCGGTCGAACCCCGGTTTTCCTTGAACATCCCCTTCGCCGGTTCAATGGCCGGTCCGGTTTTCAAAACCTTGGTTTGTAGTCTATTGTCAACAAGAACTATAGAGAAGAAAAATTGAAGTACAGTCCAATAGTAAATGTAAACTACCAAAAAGAACAACGACTACGAAACGAAATAATAATGAAAAATAATAATATAGTTTAATAATCTCATTCATTAATAATATAATTTAATAATTAAAGTTATTTAATTTAGAATATCAACGGATTGAAAAATATTATTTACAATAATCGTGAGAAATAATAGTGAGAAATAATAATATAATTTAATAATATCCTTTATTTATAATGTAATTTAATAATTAAAATTATGTAATTTATAATATCTAAGGATTATAGAACATCATTAACAATAATCAATTTTATAAATTAATATTTCTCTACATAAACTAATTCTAAATAATGCGTGTTCGTCTATCTAGGTTTTATATACAAATTTTTTTCAAAATTAAGATTAATACCATACCACGTAATTTAAAAAATATAATACTATATTACGTGCATCGCACGTGTAGAAGAAACTAGTTAAAATTTATTCACCTAAAACCAGAACTAGGCCTTCCTTAATTATTTTTTACACAAAAATGATATAGAAAGAAAATAAAATTCTCCCAAGCTTAGGGGAATGAATTGGCTAGAAAGTACATCTAATTTAGTAGGTGACAATATGAGGAGATATGGGCAAATTGTGGAACAAGTACTGAAAGTAAAGAAAGCCAAAAGGGTCAAGGAAACGCGACTGAGAACTAGGGATGACAAAAATCCCCATTAACGCGGGGATCTGCGGGGATTCTCCACCATGGGGACGGGGATGGGGACGATTATTGACCCGTGGAGATGGGGATGGGGAGGATTTTCAACCCGAGACTAATTTGGAGATGGAGATGGGGATCGTAGTACCTACCCCACAGGGACCCAGAAAAACTTGAATATGGAGTATCTAGAAGGGTAAAAAGATATTTGGATATTTGGATATTTCAAATTTGGATCTTTAGCCATTTTGTTCAAATATAAAACAAAAAAGGTAAAAAGAAAATATTATATAGACCATAAGTTCACTTTAATTCACTTAGTTTATTGCATTTTCTTTTATCATGTTGAATCTTTTGGTGGTAATATGTAGTATTAGATAGTAATATATATTGTGTATTAACACTAGTATTAATATGTACTTTGTAACTGGTTGAAACTAAATTTCAAAATTTCAAGTTTTCAAGTGGTAAAAATTGTAAATATTTAAAATGAATAATTTGAGTTGTGGGGATCTGCGGGGATCCGTGGGGAGTCCGGAGAGCGGGGATGGGGACCAAATGCCCCGCCACGGGAAATGGGGATGGGGATGGGGAGAGTTTTAGGTCGCGGGGATGGAGCGGGAATTCCTTTATCCGTTCAATCCTCGCCCCGCTGCCATCCCTACTGAGAACTTACCTTAAATAGACGATTGGGGGGTGAAAATTAAAAAAATAATATCTATCATGTCTCTCCATCTGAGTAAGTTCAATTCAAACTTGCCCGCATTAAAAAAGAAGAAATATAATACACCGGCGTGAGAGGCAAATAGCAATGATAAATTTTTTTTTTTGCAAAATAAGCAAGGAAACCTATGATGAGGAAAGCCTATGTTGAAGGAAGGTGAACGAAGAAAAGAAACAAGAAAGAGAAATGGGAAGGAGGCAAATAGATGAAATTGTGAGAATATCTTTCATCGAAGCTGAACTTTACTCAGAGCATGCAGCAGTAAGATTATTCAAGGGATTTCAACGGTGAGTCCATTGGTCTTTGAGCAGACTTTGGTTCTTTGTATAAATTAAAGTCTCATGAGTGGAACGTAACTTTGAGAAATCTGTTATGCTTATATTTCCTTTCTTATTTTTTTAATGAAAATATTATGATTATGTTTGCGCTGGAAAACTTGATAATTTGTACGAGCTGAGGAATAGAATAATGCGCAACCTCAAAGCAAAATTCAGGCAGCCATTACAAAATCCGACTTATAAAAATTTGGAAAGGTTGACCGGTTGACATGGTCTCCCTATTTTGGATGGTAGGTTGCTCCCTTGTTCTGCTTAAAGTAGAAGGCCAAAAATAAAATAAGAGAGTATAATTCTATATTCGTCTCGCACAATAAACGAAATACATTACATACACTCATCAATACCATAAAAATTATTATCATTACTACCTTTTCAGTATCAACCACAGGTTGCACCTTAATTTCCAGGAGTGATAATTTCTTCCAAGCTGTTAACGCTAGGTTCGGGTCAAAACTCTCACAACAACTTGTGCAACTGAGGGATAGTTCCCCACAAGACAGAAAAATGGCATTGGGCAGTGGGAACATCAACAGTAGTATCCCACCATTTCTTACTCAAAATAAAAACTAATTGAAGAACAATAGGACAATCATCAAAGGTTAAAAAGAAAGTCGCCACCAACACTTGAGAGCCAGGAAGAAAATAGGGGGCATTATTAATTTATAGGTCATCAGCAGAACAACGTACAAGTTGCAAGCAGAAGCACATAGTGTGCACTTTATTTAATTCTATCTAGACATAGTGTGCACTTATTAATAAGTCTAACAAGAAGAGATCCAATGCCAGCCTACATAAGATGTTTACAGGAATGACATTTTTATATCACTCTTCTCCCCACCAAATAAGAAACTCCTAACCCTGCAACTTCTTGCATCCATCATAACAAGAACTCACAGTGTCTTCAAGTTGGTTCAGAGTCTCCAAGCTCTGCAGATTTGTTGCACCTGCATATATAAAAATAAAAGTATGCTTTAGAATTTTATGGACTGTACTTTTAAGCATCCAAAAAGTACATGCAACTAAAATTTGTAATGAATATATCGGAAAAAATAAATGGTGAGGAATTTTACCAGAGTACATCGGAGTGTTCCTAGCTCTTGCGCAGTCTATAGTACAGTCACGAACGACATTTGGTACCATCTGACCAGACCTGCACTTAAAAGCACATTCCTGCATGCATGTGTCTGATTCAGGGGTGCCACCATTTGGGCAATTTTCTGCACATTGATTTAAACATATTCCCACATTGATTTCTCTTCTTCTTCTAAAAAGACGAGAGAAGATTCCTCCAAAGCGTGTTGGCTCCAAATCATTTGGTGGTGGGAGTCCATGGTTAAACTCCTGTGCTAGAGTTAGCACATTCATGGACAACACCATCACCAACAGCCCCAAACTTAAGAATCTTCTAGCCATCATATCTTATTCTCTAGCTAGCTATTTCTCCACAAACTACTATCAAGAATAATAATTAATTGTATGATATAATATTGTAGTTTGGAACTCAGCTTGACGCTCATAATTTATAGGCCAGGAAACCTTGGTGTGATAGAAGAGGCCTTGTTCCACACCAAAAATAGAAGAGGCCTTGAATGTGGCTAAACTTTAGGTGTCAATTTGAAGTTAACATTAATCTTCGGATAATAATGTTTACATTGAAGGCAAATTATTGCAATGTGGGATGTGAGGCACCTGCTTGCTAATATTTTTTCCCCTGATTGCTAATTGCTACGTTGTACAACCAAATTTTTGAATTCACGTAAGGCGTATTTGCCTATCCACAGAATCTTTAACGTGTCAACGAGGCACCAGGTTTTAGGAAATTGTTGAAGGCCTCTCAGCTGAAGTGATTTTAGGAAATTGTACGATGCACCAACTGCTACCTGGTACTCCATGCGCGATTTAGGCTTTGATTCAGAAATTTATTATCTAGTTAAGCATGACTAATTAACTCGAATTAGTATGTCAATTAGGAAATAATATCATCCCACAGTATCATCTTAGCTAATTTCATTTCTGATCATCATTTTTTCCTTTCTAGCTAGCGGAAGTTGCAGCTTTAATATGGGTTATTAAAACGAATGAATCAGAAACTATATTGTAATTCCTATAGTTACTCCTGGTTGGAGGTCACTTCAAACGGTCCTAGTCAAGTTCTCATCTCAACCAAATCCTAAAGAGAGACCTTAGCTTTAAAATCAAGGCGTTTTCCTAACTAATTATGGGGTAATTGACAGCCTAAGATTGTTCTTGTGCTTTCGTGGTCGGAGAAGCAGATGCGAGGACTCCAATTCCTTTGATTTCTTTTAGCGCATACCAAATGTTGTTTGTGCTGGCCAATGGAATAGGCCTAAAGCTTGGTTTGGTCAGATGATTTATATGCATGCAAAAGGAAAGATTGATGTAAAATTGTTTGGGGCCTATACCAATCCAAGGACTTTTTTTTGCTTTTGCTTTCAAGGGATAACAACGGGTTGGCTTACCTAGCCCATATAGTGCTGCGTTCTCCAGAATCGAACTCGAGATCTCATGGTTAAGCTAGAACAACTCCAACCAGCTGATCTAATCCGTTGGGGTTATCCAGGACTTTAACCAGGCCCAATTTTAAAAATTTTAGTAATCAGTTTAGCTTTATTTCACTATTCTGGATATGTTGGAGATTTTACTTTAGTCATAACAGGAGCAGAAATCAGTCTTTTTGCCTTTTTACATAAACATAACTTTGTATTATATGTATGTATATGTCTTTGTGCATAATGCTGATCAATGTAAGCATATTTGTTTCCGCATTCAAACTTCTTGAATTGGGGAGTATCAAGAATCTAAGGGGACTACCAATGGGCTTGTAGCGCATTGGCACTCTTGTGTCAAAAGCACAATAGGGGTGAGGTCTCGGATTCGAATCTCATTCTCCTCGACTAGTATAAAAAAAAAAAAGAATCTAAGGGACTATATACACTTTTACTAGTTCAAGAATGGGATTGCTGAGCATGTATATATAACCATGTAATTTTATTCTAATTTTTATTTTACTTTCAATGCGTCCAACAACTGTACTCCCCATACTGAGCCTACTGTATCTTCTTCTAAATCTTGCCTTTTTTTTGTGAATAAATGCTTTTATTAGATTTAATTCGGAAATCACGAGAGACTATAGCACTACTAGCATCAGCCACAAGTAACGACATAGAAATTAGGGACTACATCATAGGCTACTAAGAAGCCTTCTTTCATAGGAAGGCCTCTCTTGGCTAAACAATCCGTTACAAAATTTGCTTTGCGAAAAACATGTTTAGAGGTCACGATCTATTGTTGGTTGAGGGGGTGTCTAATGCACTCCATAAGTTTTAGATTAGAGAAACGGTTACTCCTTTCAATGACTTCAAAATTATCCACTTCAACTTCAAGGGAAACTTGCCTCTTTGTATTCGGTTGGCGAGATCCCTTCCGTCTCCCCACATAATAAGCTGATAGGTTAGCAAAACAAGCTTTAGCTTTGGATGATGAGATTCTGTTGCAAGAAGAACTATCGGACTTTTGTCTTACTATTTGGACAGCAAATGCGCTAGGCTCTACTGCCACACGTGTGAATTTTGTAACTGTAGATCCCTTCTTTTACCAAAAAAAATATAACAATCATCAAAGATTAGAAAGAAAGTCGCCAAAGTCAGCACCTCTAGGATATGTTGTTAGACATAGTCCCGAATCTGAACCAACACCAGGATGAAAATAGGAGTATTATTATTATAGGTCATTGGCAGATGATACAACTTGCGAGCAGTAGCACATTGTGTGCACTTTATTTAATTCTAGACATAGTGTGCACTTGTTAATAAGTCTAACAACAAGAGACCCAATGCCTGCCTATATTAGATGTTTACAGGAATGATATTTTTATATCACTCTTCTCCCCACCAAATAAGAAATTCCCTAACCCTGCAACTTCTTGCATCCATCGTAACAAGAATTCACAGTGTCTTCAAGTTGGTTCAGAGTCTCCAAGCTCTGCAGATTCGTTGCACCTGCATATATAAAAGTATGCTTTAGAATTTCATGGAGTGTACTTATAAGCATCTAANTGTTTACAGGAATGATATTTTTATATCACTCTTCTCCCCACCAAATAAGAAATTCCCTAACCCTGCAACTTCTTGCATCCATCGTAACAAGAATTCACAGTGTCTTCAAGTTGGTTCAGAGTCTCCAAGCTCTGCAGATTCGTTGCACCTGCATATATAAAAGTATGCTTTAGAATTTCATGGAGTGTACTTATAAGCAACTAAGAAGTGCATGCAACTCAAATTTGTAATGAATCTATTAGAAAAAAATAAATAGTGAGGAATTTTACCAGAGTACTTCTCAGTGTGCCTAGTACTTGCGCAATCTGTAGTACAGTCAAGAACGACATCTGGTTCCATTTTACCCAATTCGCACTCACATGTACATTGAGACATGCATATTGGTACTCGATCAGGGCAATTTCCTGCACATTACGCTATACATATCCTCTCCTTGATGCTTTGAAACGGCCCGATCTATATTTACCAGTCTTAGTAAACACGTGCCGGAACTGTACCACAGTAAATATAACACATAACATAGCCCTATGGCCCAAAGATAATATCAATGAAAATATCAAAGAAACCGGCCCAACGGCCCAACAATAGCAATAAACACCACAGTGGAAGACTTAAAACTCCCAAAGACACTGTATGTGACACTGATGCAAACTATGGATCCGAGTCCTGTCCAATGGATAACGCCGCAGCCTGTCTGGAATGCATCATACCTGAGCCACAAATAACTCAACCTACGGGATGAACGCCCGCAGGTGAGGGGTGAGTCCCGAAGTGCCCACCGGGTAAAACCCATAAGCAAATATACATATACAAACAATCGTAAATTCCCAAGTCACATCACCAACAATTAACTAAGGTTCTCACGAACCTTGAATGGCACACTTGTGATTCTAGACACGATATTCCAATTTTATTATCAGGGCCCCTATCACAAGTTAAATGATGGTCGTCGCCTGGTAGTCAAGCTAGCTAGCCCATGGACCTCGCCCTGGTACCTCCACATATAACTGGCACAGACAGGGAGCAGACCCCAAGCACACTCTCCCCCAGCGCCTAAAAATAATAATTGGTACAGACAGGGAGCAGACCCCAAGCACACTCTCCCCTAGCACCATAAAAATAAGACTACCATCTGGTTGTTCCAACATTTAACTGTGACTTACTAGATGTCTAAGTATATTCAATTTTATTATTTCCTTTTCCCTCGACTAGTTACTACATTTCTATCATCCGACCATTATCTCATTATTCCGAGCAGGCTCGCAGCCTCTCCGCTCGTCTGGATAATACAAACTTATTCCAAACTGTTATCTCATACCAGTACTCAACTCACACAATTCACAGTCAACAGCAACAGTAATAACTTTCTTTTACAAAAAATTCCAATATCAACAATAACATTAACAGTAGCAATAATTTCAACATAATCAACGGCAACAAGCATCGATTTAATTCATCACACAACAAGCCATTCACAGCCACAAAGAATTAAGCCCGCAATTATCACACATAGTAAACAACAGCAACTTGATATCACGGGCAGTATATAAATATTTACTTAATCTCACCTTAGCCGATTATCAATTACGGAATCCTCAACAAGTTCCAAAGCCGGTTCCACAGGAACTGCTCGTTATCGTCTCCTATATAACAAATAACAAATGCACACATAAGATGCACATAATCGGTAAGTCATGATGCCATAAATTGTAAATTAAACCCCCCTTGGTTATACGTCCCGGTTATATTTCATAAGATTATCTTTAATCGTTTTTAAATCCTTTTTCGGAAATAAAATATATTGTACGTATATCCGATTATTACTTTGGTATTTAATACTTTAATTAAAACTCTTTTCAAAATATTTTTATGAAGATATTTGTCATTTTCCAAAATTTATAATCATCATAAAATACTTTTCGAGGGATATATATATATATATATATATATATATATATACATTTTCAAAATTATTTACGTAAAATAATTATACTTTTTCAAAAATATAATTACTATAACATAATTTCCTGAAAATATAACGTATGCTTATACTCTCCCCGGGTTATTCCCCATTATCATCATAATTCACCAATTATTTTCAGGTGTCAAAATAATACTGTACTTATACCCGGTTATTATTCCGGTACGTATTTACTTTGATAATACTCTTTCCATTTTTATTTTCCTTGAGTATGTACTTTCCAAAATATTTCTTTTACTTATATTTTCCAAATTAATTACCATACTATAACTATCTCGCCACAAGTATTTATTTATAATATTATACCCCAAAATTATTTACCCAGAATTATTTATTTTTTCTAGATTTAATTTCTCTTATTATTATTTTTTAAAATTTCGGACTGGGCCAAATAGTACTAGCCCAGTCCCATAACACAGTCAGCCCATCCTAAGGTCCAGGCGCAAGGCCCAGCCAATGCAGCAGGCCCGTTGCACAGGCCCGCCCAGCCCAGGCCCAGCACCCAGCAGACCCAACAACCAACCCGCATCTCAAGTCGGGTCAACTACACGGGTCGTCTCCAACCCGCTTCTCACCTCGTGGCGGCGCGACGTACGAGGTGCGGGTCGGCGTGACGACGGCGAGGAAGGAGGCGAGGGCGGCGCGGCTTGGTCTGCAAGTGACTTCCGGTGGCAACACGCAGCAGATCGGCGACGGTCCGGGCGGAGGAAGAGAGCGGCGACAGCAAAACTGCAGGCGGCGAGAGGAGGTGCAACGCGACTTGTGAGTCGTCTCAGCGGCGGTGTCGTGTGGAGGAGGAGGTGAACTCGGGCGGCGGTGACAGTGCTGCAAGTGGCGGCTAAGTTGGTGGCTGGCTGTGGAGGAGAAAGAAAAAGGAGATGGTGGTGGCGGTGAAGGGTGGTGCACGGGCGGCGGCTGTTCTTTTTTCCCCTTTGTTTTGTTTTTTTTTTTCTCTGTTTCTTTTCTTTTCTTTTCTGTATTGGTTTTGCACTGATGGTTTGTGGGTGATTTGAAGTGTGTGTGTGTTTTTTTTTTGAAGAAGAAGTTTTGCAGGAGAAAGATGGTGTGTTGCAGGTGATGATTTGCATGAGGAAGGATGGTGAAGCTGGGTGGTTGTGGTGTAATGGAGTGCTGAAGAAAACACGGGGAAGAAGAAATACACGCTTGTCATAGGTTACACTGGAAGGCAGCTCACGGGCACATAGGAGAAGGTGGCTGCATAATTCTATTATGCAGTCGTGTCCCGTCCGGACCAGAAAATATCTATAATACCCCCCTTCACTTTATTTTGGTCCGATCAAACGAGGTTAACCTGACTTTTCTAAAGATTCCTGGACCCGAAAAATACCAACATAGGTTTGAAAAATCCACGGAAAAATCCCGAGCGCGGGAAAAGACTCGGTTTCGCAAAACGACGCTCGATTTAGCTTGAATTAATTACCCAAGATTAAATTCAAAGGTAAATCACTATATAACGACTTTTACTGACGTTTGTGGGTTTCAAAACATTTGGTGGTGGAGGTCCATGGTTAAATTCCTGTGCTAGAGTTATCACATTCATGGACAACACCATCACCAACAACCCCAAGCCTAAGAATCTTCTAGTCACCATATCTTACTATCTAGCTATTTCTCCCACAAACCAGTCAAGATTAATTGTATGATATAATATTGTACTTTGTTACTCGGCTTGATGCCCATAATTTATAGGCTAGGAAACCTTGAATGTGGCAAAAGTTTAGGTGTCAATTTGAACTTTAACATTAATCTTCAGGTGTCACTAATCTTTATTAAATTGCTATTATATGTCAAATATTCTAAACCTTATATGCATATAATCAACATAAATGATACTTATATTTTAATAATTTAATTGAAATAAATGTACTTGTTTTTTATTTTAGTAAAAAAATTGATTAAAATTAAACTATTTTCTAGACTTACACATTCTTTTAAAAAAAATGAAATTTAATGAAATTAAAATAATTATTTAATATTAATAAAATAATTTTTTAGCATAATGTAAGATATGTTATAAAAATTTTAAAATCATTATATTAATATTTCTAAAACTGCTAGTTTGTTTTAAATATTCTAAACTTGATATCCATCTAATGGAATAACTTTTTTTTTTTTGCTGGAGCTTTGTCTCGACTAATCCGGATTGAACCTGAGTCTTGCACCTAGGTGTGGTGGGTGAGTCTCCCAATATAAATTTTTTGTATAAATATTTTTAATGAATATTCTTTTTTAAAAAAATAAATTAAAATATTTTATAAATATAGAAATTTATTATTTATTAATAATTATTAAAATAAAAAATTTGAAATACTAATGAGATAAATTACTAACAAAGATAAGGTATATTATAAAAATTTTGAAATTGTAATCTGTTTTCTTTAGTATCATATAAAGTGTTCTATGTTTTCAGAAGATTTTTTTTTTAAAAGGCTCATAAATTACAACTATAAGTTCGTGATGATTTCCCAATAAAATTGAATGTGAGCCCTTTTCATCTTTTCTTAATGTTAAAATAAATCATCTATATTTTAAAGTTATGAGTCATATAAAGTGTTCTATATTTTTAGAAGATTTTTTTTTAAAAAAAAAGTCTCATTAATTGCAATTATAAGTTCATGATGACTTCCCAATAAAACTGAATATAAGTCCCTTTTGTCTTTTTATTAATGTTAAAATGCTATACTATTACATTTTTAACTAAATCTTTTTTCCTTAGTATCATATTTTATTTGTTGAAAATAAAATTTATTTAAATGAAGGGTTAATGTATTTTCTTATTCCTAATTTAGCTGGTCAATCCGTAGTATAAAATATTATTATGTGAATAATGATAGGTTAGCCTGTTAATAGGAAAAGTCTCCGTAAATACAAGACCTCATGTCCTCCTCCCAAAAAGTGTGTTTGCTAGCTAATAGGTCGACCTAGAATTTTTACAGGTTGTCCTCTAAAAAATTGTTTTATTGTGCTTGCTAACTAATAGGTACTTAAATTTAATAGGTCTATCTACTAACAATCATTCAACCATTAATAGGACGACCTGTGAATTTGGCAGGTCGACCTCTACGCAATTAAAAAAATTGTATTTGCTAGCTAATAGGTTGACCTATTAATTTAAACGTATTGACCTATTAATAGTTATTTAGTTGATAGGTCGACCTGTGATTTTAATGGGTTGACCCATTAGTAACTATTAGGTGGACCTCCTAGAATGAATGGATCTATCCCAACTCTTAATAAGTTATAAATTTAAATTTTCAATTGAAATGGAAATAAAAATATTCTTAACTAAGGAAAGTATTTATTATTCTTTGAATTCTTCAAATTAATATTACATAAAATTTAATTAATAAAAAATAATTATGGTGAGTACCATACTCATAGAGCACCATAGAATGA
>JAKUCV010007625.1:0-40418 GCA_028386065.3 Turnera subulata
TCTTTTGGGATGTCTATCCCTGGGTTCGTATTTTTGGGATGTCGATCCCTGGGCTCTCTTGGATTTGGTCTGGCACCCGAAATATGTTGATATCCAGGTCTGACCTCTATCTTGTCCAGTGACGGGGCCCGGAAGATAAAATTGGTAATAATAAAAGATATTCTTTTGGCCTTGGCTCAGTCTTGTTTGAGATGTGGGTGTTTTTGCTTTGTTGGGCTGTGATGTGTTATGTTCATCTGCATGTTGTCTCATGATCATACATTGGGAGGTTGTCAGTCCTCAGTATAGTCAGTTGCCGTGGTCGGCATCGGTTGTCGGCTTGCGGATGTATGTTGTTGTCGTTGGTCATGTGTGGTCTATTGTTGTTGGCATCGGTTGCCAGTAGTCCTTTGTTTATTGTCGATTTCTTTGATAATTGTCAGATGAGTGTCACTTGTCGTTTCTTAATGAATATTGAGATATGTTGGTTGTCGGCTGTGGTCGACGGTTGGGTAATTATTATTTCTAAGGGTATGTCGATACCCAGAGATCGGAATTAATGAGAATTGTTGTTGTAGTGGTTACGAGTTGCTGTGGTGACTGCTGTTACCGTGTTGTGTTGTGATTCTACCCGGGGACCGGTTTGTGATATTGGTTGGGTATGGTCCGTGCAGGTTGCCGGCTACCCGGTGAGCGAGGCTCACATGAATTGAGTTTGTTTTGGTACCGGGTTAGATGATCAGCAAGCACAGTATCGGTATGTTACCATGCGATGAGGAACCTCTGTTGAGTATAGTCTGTCAGGACTAGAGTATGTACTATGTAGTCTGTTGAGACTGGGTTGGATACCCAATACGTAGTCGAGTTGAGGTATCCTGGTCGGGCACTGGTGTATGGTACAGTCAGTACTAGATGGTTAGTGCATTGCATAGTCAATGGGGTGGACATTTGCATAAGCTACATTGTTCTTTGGCAGTATTGTTGTGTGTGTTGTTCACTACTCGTATGTCGTAATGATGTGCTCTTGTTGTTATGTATATGCTATGTTATTCATCATAGGGTATGTGTCGGTGAGATTATGGAGAATCTCACCCCTCACCTGCCCCATCGGCAGGCCACGATGTTCTTTGTGCAGGTATGCATCATGGCAGACTGCGGCATCTCCTCTGACGGTTCAGGATCCATAGTGTTGCATCGAGTCGATTCATTCTTTTGCTGTGGTTATTAAAATTGCTTCCGCTGTGCATATAATATTGTTGTACCCGAGATCGGTAGGGTGATGTAAACTTTGGGCCACTGGGCCTGTTTACTATTGTATTCACACAGTTTGTGCCACGTGTCGGCACTGTTGTTTGGTAAATACTGTTAGTCGGGTAAATAGTAGTCGGGGTGTTTCACACCATCCACGTCAAAATCCAAATCAAGCTTTGATTTCAAGATTTTAGATTGTATTAAGCTGAGAACCAAATCCGGCAAACCAGACCAATCCCTTTTCTGTTCGACAGCTTCCCTTCTGGTATTAATCATCATCATTCCCATTGTTAAATCCTCGCCTATATATATGTTAGCAAACAAATATTAATTAAGTTTAGCATGCTAGGCACAATAAAATTCACAAGAAATTTTGATAGAAGACTGGTGATATGACCTAACTAATTAAGGTTGTCCACTTTGAACGGTGAGTGGAAATAAAATAAAGAGAGTGAATTATACTCACTACCATGGAGGATCCAATTGAAATACAATAGAGTGATAGACTAGAACACAAGAAATATTATTCTTGATTAATTATATCAAAAACTTAAAAGATACAGGGGATCAGTCCAAGATAAACGATTAATATTTATATATAATTGAGCGCATATATATTAACTTAAATTATAAATATGTACAGAATTAATCAAATTAGACAGATGGTATGGTTTTGAAATAAGGTGCAATCTATATTATATATTAACTTAGAGACCTGATTTTGGTGTACACAAGTGGCAATTTTAGTGCTGCCACATGGCATCACCAATTTGAGGTTTTTAATTTAAGGCTAGGGCTTGGTATAATAGATTATTCAATAAATTTAATAACAAAACTTTTAACATTCTAAATTCAATCTTTTTTTTGGCCAAAATGGAAGTGTACCTATTGATAAGTTAAGAAGACATTATTACATAATATTGTGGCTAAACTTGGTGGGGGAATAGTGACCCAACCATTACAATTTAGAATCTTTAAAGACTCTTTGGCCGAGAATTAAATTCATTCTTAATTTAATGGGTTTGTAAATGATAAAAAGTGTCTCTTCATATCCTATATCTTATGACTTTAAAGGATTAAGATAAATAAAATAAATTATCTGGTAAAAAATAATTAATTTATTATTTAGTGAATTTAATAAAAAAAACTTTTAATATTCTATATTTAATTCTAAATCAATTGTTTGCGTGTGAATTGCAGAAGGGAACGAAAGGGCAATGAGAAGTCATAATTGAGTTTAAAAAGAATTAAATGCAGAAAATTAAGAGTCACATGCATCCATACATCAAATTATGAAATGCTTTCTGAAAACCAAATGTCACATGTATTTAATATTACAATTTAATGTTACAATCAATTTTTGTGCTATAAAATGAGGAAAATCACATACTATTACGATCATATTACTAAGGTAATCTCTTTTTTTTCACAATTAAATAAAATAATGCTTCATATTTTAGAGGATTGGTTTACTTATACATAGTTAAACTTTTCTGAATTTTCAGGGCAAAATAAAAAAAACTGTGCTTCATTCACAATCAAGAAATAAAACCCAAGACAAACAACATAACCATGAAGGGGGATTCAAAATAAGATTTCAAATCCTCTCAATATAGTTATTTTGCTCCTATTTTAGTATTCATATCTTAGAGCAGGAAATACTTTTTCAATTGCTTTTATCTTCTTCGATAAAATTAATTAAATATTCGTGTGCAACACAGTATAAATCAATCAGCACACAAACACGTATATAATACGTAGTGGCCTAGTTCTAGATTACCTCCAAAGAAATAGCAATGTCGAACCTGATGAATTCCATTATTTATCTTTTGCGATAAGAGTTTTAAATTACTCAAGAAGACTACTGCGTGAGACAAATTAATAAAATCTATAAGTGGAATCATGAAACACAACCCCACTCCAATACCTTGCAAACTATGGCCTAAGAATCCCACCTCTATCTTCTTTATTCGTAAGATTTCCTCATCAGACAAAAGAAAAATTCCTCATAATGTTCACGGTTTCGTTTAATTTGGCTGCTGCTATATCAGCGCCCCTTCTTTTTTTTTTCACTTTATTTTTTCCCTTACCCTGAAAGAATTTAAACTACACACAAGAGTAAAAGAATATATAAATTATTGAGTAGGAGTACTTACTTGTAATTATGCTTCTTCTCCTTCTTCTTCAGTATCTAATTTGCCGTGTGGAGAGGAAAAGTATTACAGGTGTAGTGGTTGGTTTTTCAATGCTGCATGTTAAGCCTGACCCCTTTATATATAACCTCATAAAGACAAAACCCGTTTTCTTATGGATATGCCTTTTTTGTATTTCTCTTAAAATATGTGACCGCCTTTGATTATATATTTAAATAGAGATGATGCTATAGATTCTATGGTTTTTAGGGCCCGGGTCTGTAATGGCTCTCTTTGATTTCTCCAGCAAGAAAATATATTTCTTGGATTATTTTCTGGAGTTTGGGAATAATTAAAAAGACTATGGGAAAGGAGAGTAGAGCTTGGATTATTTTCAGGAGTTTGGAGTTTGGGAATAATTAAAAGACTATGGGTAAGGGGAGTAGAGCTTAAAGTATAACATCTTCCTACTCATTGTTTTTATCCCCCACTGGTTTTTGGGGATTTCTTTTTATTTTTCGTATTAATAACTATAACTTTATGTAATTATTGAGTTCACAATTGTGATGGAATAATAATAAACTATGTTCTGGATTCAACACATGGCCCAAATCAGAAATTCGGCCATACCACTCACACTTACTGTTTTTTTCTTTCTTTTTCTTCTCTTTTTATTTATTTATCACAAACATCTAAGCAAAACCTCTCAAGCACGATAGTGGCTTTGCTGCTTAATGCAGCAATTGTGTGAGATAGGAGGGCCGAAATTTTTTTTTAAAAAAAAAAACAACACAATAAATGTATTGAAAACCTAAAATTAAAATTATATATAAAATATATGTTGGTTGGGTGCCCTTAAATTCTCATATATATTCTCATATATATTGTTAGAACAAAAGAAAAAAATTGAAATCTCCCAAAGGTAGAACATGGTGTTCCTTGATAACCACACACACAAGCTAGTTTAATTCCGCTCCATGGTACTTATGAATGGATGTATTCTTCCCCTAGTAACAGTTGGGTGGGATCCAAGCACAATCCTGAAAAAACTTGGTGGAGTAATTATTGCTTTGTTGAGCATTGTTATTTTTGGAAAAGGTCTCATACTTATTTGAGCTAACCGAATAAAACAAGCCATGATCTTGATCAGTAGTGATCGGCAAACATATCTTGTTTTCCAATCCAGTGACGGGTAGCTCCTCCACGACGAAGGAGCCGGCATGGCTCAAAAAGATTGTTTTGTTGCCCAAGTCCTCCAACTCTTCCCATGTTCCCAAATCACGGTCATGCCCTGACCAATCCAACCTGAAAACCTTTATTAATTTCCCAACATTTCTCACCTCCACCATTAAAATCTCTCCATCTTCACATTTTGTCAAGAAGTATTCAGAATAACAACCAGCTGCTTGTTTTTTGGTCTTATTAACAATGATGAACGCTGCACCATTAGCATAAAAACCGATCAGTAATTGATGCTCCCCCAGCACATAAAACAGTCCATTGTGGTAAATAGGATTGGCAAGAGCATCAACAATTGGGATGTCTTTTGGGATGTGTCTATATGCCCAGCCCTCCTCTTCCACCCCAAAATAGAGAAAGACAGGATTCCCCCCAGAAGAGGACGTAGCCACGAATTGGCAATTAGGTGATGTTGGGTCTGATGTCGACCAGCCAACCCTATGAGGCCACATTGCACCAGCAGTGCTTGGCAGATCCATCTTTTCTTTGGTATAAGGATTGAACAAAAACATGTCGTTAATCTCTTGATGATTCTCCTCCTCCTTTGGGGCTTGACACATTAGCAACCAACCATTCTGAGAAGAGACTATTAATTTTGCACCACCCATCTCGGGGGCTCTTATTATGTCGGTGAAGTTGGATATGGGGTTGAACATCTTGATTAACGACGTGTCACTGCCTACATGCAGGAGTCTTGGCATTCTCAGCTTAGAATTTGGAGGGGAAATAGATCCCCATGATTTGCACACAGCTCGAAAACGGCATACACCATCCACGTCAAAATCCAAATCAAGCTTTGATTTCAAGATTTTAGATTGTATCAAGCTGAGAACCAAATCCGGCAAACCAGACCAATCCCTTCTTGTATTAATCATCATCACTCCCATTGTTAAATCCTCACCTGCTGGAGTATATTAGAAAAGCAACATTAATTTAGCATGCTAGACATAATAAAATCCACAAGAAATTTTTGTAGAACACCCCGTGATATACAGAAAATACTCAAATAGACTAGAACCCACGGATATTCTTGATTAATTATTTCAAAAACTTGAAAGATACGCGCGCGCTAACACACACATGTATGCACATATATATAGTGTGCAAGATCTTTAGACTTAATCTGCTTCAGACAATTTGTCGCCGAATCATTAAATAAAGGTGAGTCACAAAAAAAAGTACACACCAAGTACAAGAGTTTTTCCTTGTTATGGAACGATTATTAAAACTAACACCAAATACAAAAGTAGAAAAATAGATAAACTATACAGTTAGATCAGGAGTACTTACTTGATTGATTTAGGCTTCTTTGGTATTTAATTTGCCGTGCGGGCAAGAAGAATTTTACAGTTGTAGGGTTGGCTTTACAATGTTTTTATGGTTAAGCCACGTTTATATGTGAGCCCGATAGCTTTTTTTAAAAAAAAAAAAGAAAAAAAGGAAAAATTGTAACCGACCTACCGAATTTGATTATGTTGGTACGGTGGATTTGAAGGTTTTTTTTTATAATATTATATTATATATTAACCGACTTTGCTTCCCATCACACGGAGAGGATTCCACAAATTAAGAAATGTATATATGGTCAGAATATGGCAAAACAAAACCATGCAAAAAGATTCATTATATATAATTTGATTAAAAAAGAAGATTCATTGCAAAAATTGGTTAGGGGAATCCTAACAACATTAATACAACTCACAGGTAGTGAGGAGACCTAAAAAATACAACCACAGCAAAAGTAATTCCCCAAAATCTACATAGTTGATGCAATACAAGAGAAAGTGGCCGAGGTTTCAGGCCTGAAAGACCACGAAAAGGCAGCTCAACATCTAAACAAACATCAGCAATGATGCTATCAGTTGGACGGGAACCATGTGAAAAAAATCTGCATCAAATTTGGATCACACCTATATGAGCAAGCAAAACAGAGGGTGATCTCTGGTTTCAACAGAGTTATCTATATTACTGTGGTGTGATTGAAATAGCTCTATTGAACAGAGAAGGGGTGTCTAATTGGTATTGGATAGTGAAATAAAAACCAATAGTAGTAGTACCATTGTAATTAGGCTCAAGAAATTGTTACTATCATGATAGGCTTTGCTTTGTTGGTTACCATTATTTTCTTGACATCTGCTTTCGCTCTTTCTCTTTAGCTTCCCATGTTTAGCATGTATTGTAAAACATATATGATCAGTTTTATGTTTTTTTTTTTTTCTTGTAGTAATATAACGTGGCTCCATTAGAATTGGTCCAAAAGAGGAAACTTATGTTTCTATTGTTGAAAAGGCATAAGTTAATGCCAGAACAAGAATTTACTGTGAAATGGTTAATGAAGATATGCAATGGAAGCAGACAGATCCAAGGTAAGACTACGTTGGTCAAGAGAAAATATGGCAAAATGTAAACCATTAGAGCGACAGTGCAGCTAATTAGTAGTTTAGTTTCTCCATCATTTTATTGTCATGAAAAAAGTTCCCAAAAGGTGAAGGAGCGAACAAGTTTCGATCAATGAACTAAGATGTAGGCAAGAGCAGGTAAAATAAATTCAAAGCATTGCCATAAAAAGCTGAAGCACAGTCTTAGCAAAAGGACTGAACAAATTCCCAACATGGACTGTGATTTAGGCAAGAGAACGCCAACTAAGTTCAAGATGTTACCGTCAAAGGTTTAAAAAGGACCCACTAACTATAAACTTGCACAGTTTGCAATCATCAGTCCAGCATCTGAAATCTCTAGGACTATTTCACTATAGATCATGATCAGATTTATATGCTTTCCCCATACAGTTCTTCTAGGGAGTCTTTTTTTTCTAAAATGACCTTATGGCACACATAAAATGGAGGCAATAATCATCATAGGGGGTGACTTCTTCCCAAAGTAGTAAGAATACAAACTTTCAAATGAGATGTTTAAAAGCTAATGCTTACTCTGCACACTAACTGAGCTTTCCTGAATTCTGGCTCTCAACAATCTTCAAAATCAATGACTTGCTCTCGTCCGGATACTGTATGACAACAGTTGGTGAAACAATTAGTAAAATGACTGCTTAACAACAAAAACAAAAGGCTATCCACGAAATGATGCCATGAAGAATTTCTTTTCCTATCCCAGTTCCTGAAAATGGGAAAGCGAATGTGCTAGCATCCTTAAAAGACCAACTGATTTTACATGCAGTTATATTCATATCCAACTGGCTTTCCTTTCTCCCACACATAATTACAATAAAAAATTAAACAAAAACGGCCAACACTCCATTCCAAGGGTTGCATTGCATTGAGCAGGACCAGTCCCTTTTATGCAGAAAATTGAGCAATCTTATAACTATGAAATAGACTGATCATACTCTTTAGAGGTTACTCACAAAAATTACTAATGCAGCCATATTTTGCATGCAGAAGTCCATTGATATAAAGAGGCCAACCACACTTCTTACTAACAAGCAATCGGCTTAATACATATGGAGGTTCCACTGCGAAGCTTTATTACAGCCTAACAGCTAACATGTGTAGCAACCTGTTGAGTGCCCTCTCCCCTGCCAAGGTAAATATGTTATTGCAACAAGCTCACTCAAGAATGTTTTGATTAATATATTCAATGAGTCATAGGTCTCATATGATAATCTCTATTACTTTTCACAAACCTAATATGCTTTCATGGGATCAACAGACCTACAAGGTCTTGGCTTTACACTCAAAGGTTAATTAGTACTGTTGAACACCAAAGACAAGCCCAGAATCCCAACTTCATCAAAACCTTCAATGTCAACAAACTCAAATGCTTCCAAGGCACCAAAATACTGAAGAGAGTCATTACACTTTTTATACTCTACATTTTTTTGCCTTCTTAAACTAACATTGGCTGAGGGGACGATAAAAGCCATTGTCTTTGGAAGTTTACCAAGTCTACAAGCTAATAATGCTCAGAATACTTGCCAACGCCTAAAATTAATTTAATGCGGCTGAAATTTTCGCTGTTGAAATGAAATTTTAGACGACTGGTTGCTAGTATTCAAGCGGAATTATATGAATGATGTATGAGAAAAGCCTCAACAATTGTGTAAACAGTAAAGGAGGACCGCAGCAAAAGGATCTCTCAAACTGTCCACATATCAACAGCAAGGCAAACATATGGAAACAATGACCACAAATCAAATAGAAAAAAATTTTCCTTGAAAAGTAGAAGGATCATAGGACAACAAACTATAATCAAATTTAACAATTTTCATTCACACACAAGTCATTCTACCAAGAACAGAAGGTTGCTCGGTTTAATAAATTTCCAGCAATTCTAAACATGTTTGTATTCACTCAGAAAGATTGATATAGATGTCCAAAGAGATAAAGACATAATACTACCTGAACAATATAGTTCCAGTCAGTTGATCCAGCCAAAGAAAGAGTCCATATCAAACTCAAGGTTATCAAATTTTATAGGCCAAGTGACCATTTTGGCCACATTCAATATTCCATGACCCCTAGCGTTTCCATTCCCCACCAAGGATTTTCCAGACTGAAAAGAAATACGCTAAACTTTGGAAATGGCCTCCTGTAACTGGCTAAGTCCATCTATTTACAGCATCATCTGCATATCTTCTCATTTACTGTGAGATGTTGAGGATGTAAATCTAACAGCAAGCCACCCTCGTCTGGGAAAACAGCATTCCATCAACACCATCCTGCCTAATACAGTAGTAGAATAATCACAGAAACGAAACCCATAAGCAACAGAGCCGACACGAAACAAATTGATTAACCGAGCTTATTATTCGGAAGGTTCCAATCAAACAATCCAAGATTACCAAATCATCAGAAAGAATTAGAGACAGGAAAAGTTCTGAATTCTGGTAACATGGAAAAAATGCAGACAAAAAGATACAACAACAGAAGAAGCAGGAAAGAAAGACATGAGCTGCTGCTGCTGCTATAAGAACTTGATAAAGAACCCATATCAAGTCATTATAACTATATATAACTGATCATCTGTGGAAAGAAAACAAAAAAAGGAACACTCACTCAACAAAAAGATATGGCGATAAGGGATCACCTTGTCCTATCTTTTACCACCGCTAAAGTAGCAGCACAAAGACCCATTCACAGAAATAGGGAACATCCAAGTAGTAAAACAAACTCTAAGCCACTCAATGAACCATCCTGGAAAACCCATAGCAGCAAGGAGATTGAGCAGAAAACCCAATCTACTGAGTCAAAAGCCTTCATCAAATCAATTTTTAAAGCACAAAGACTAGACAAACCAACTTTATGGTAATTACGTCATGTGCAAGCAAAATGTTGTCAGCAATCCTTCTTCCAAGGATAAAAGCATTTTGATTACTATGATAATAGAAGGGATTGTAGTGTATTTGCAAGAATTTCAGAAATATATTTATACAGTTGAACAACAAGCCATCGGCATATAGTCTGTCACTTTCTGGGCATTAGGAACTTTAGGAATGAGGCTAAGAATAGTGGAGTTAATTCCCTTAGTAGTTTACCTGAACTACAGAATACTTAACAGCTTGAATGACATCTACACCAACAACAGACCAAGCCAAGCCGATTTGAAAAATTGAGCACTATATCCATCCGGCCCAGGAGCCTTGTTATTGCCAAGGGAAAACATAACATTTTTTATCTCACTGTCAGTTATAACCTCTGCAACAAGCATCGATGAATCAGCATTAGAGACAGAATGTTGTAATAATGACTGGAAAAAAGAAACCTAGCCAGCATGCACTTCAAGATTCTTTTGTCCGAAAAACTCTGAATAAAATTTTTACTATAGCAGCTTCAATTTGTCTCGAGTCTGATAACGTAACACCTTCAGGAGTTAACAAAGTCTGGACGGTGTTCTTAGCCTTACAAGCTTTCACCATATTATGAAAAAAATTAGTGTTGGAATCTCCACAGGAGAGCTAAGTTATATGTGACTTTTTTCTAAAAAATGACTCTTCAGCCAGCTTAAGTTCAGAGATAGATTCAATGAGACTTTGCTCCACCATCATTAATTCTGCATTGTGGTCATCAGAGAAAAGTTGTGATTGCACACAGTAAAGTTCTTGCTATGCAAGAGCAATTTTCCTGGGCAAATCACCAAACCTTTGCTGATGCAATTTCTTGAGCTCCAACTTTAGACATTTTAATTTCTGCCAAACTTGATACATTGCATGGCCTTCAAATCTAGTGGACCAAGCAACACGAACAGTAGTAGTGATATTCTTCCCTTTCACACGCACATTGAAGCATCGATCAAGTCGACCCAGATATCCATAACCAGCGATGATTTTGCTCGACCCGTACCAGTAGAGTCAAGAATAGGGAGAAAAAAAAAAAACCCATAGCGCGGTAGACATCAAAACTATGCATAGAAATTGATTCTCAAGTAAAAGAGGACAAGAAGAAGAAATGGAAAACAACAATCCACGAGAAATTTGTTGGAAGTGTGATCAGTTTTTGGTGCCACCATCAGTTTAGTTTCTTGACTCACTCTGTTGGTAGATACTAGGACCAAACAATTTTACATGCTTGCAATAGTTCTATGAAATTACATTTGGGCAAAAAGATCACAACTGACCTTGGCTATCCTTGAATTGCTTGTTGGATGAATCAGAGGTATCAATCTACAACTCATTCTGCTGGGACGACTGACGAGTCAAAATCAACAACAGAACAGGACCAATTAGCAGTATCATTTTGATTTAGTAGCCTGCATCTAAAAGATTACAACCGTAGCTTTGAAGGGTTCACATTTCATCTAGAAGAAGACTACTGCAAAATGTACTAGAGAGAAAAAACAGTACTACTACTTCTAGTAGACAAGATTCCAGAAGGGATGACCATTCGTGATGCCTCGATTATGTTAAATCGAGAAAATTACTCCAAGAGCCTGCCCTTTCTTTTGTTTCATTCAGTGAAATTTTTGGAAGCTAAAACTTGTCATGATAGGTTTTTCATTTAGTGGCATGACTTAATTTTTGTTGCTAATCCTCTCATAGCTTTTGGGTTCAGTGACGTGACTTAATTTTTGGCTGCTAATCTTTTCATTTTTTTTTTTCATTTAGTGGCATGACTTAATTTTTAATAGCTAATTTTCAGTTAAAAATTTTTCTTCTCCCTTCACCTTTTTGTTTTCGCATTTGTTGTCCGTCTTCCTTTTTTTTCACTCAACCTGTCCCTCAAGTCTCGTTTTACCGGGACATGTAGTCCTTTTTCCTTACTATAGCCGATAGTTGCTGATGTGTAAGATGGGCCCCACTTTATACCTATTATTTTATTTTTTTTCTCTTCTCTTCTCTTTTCTTTCTCTTTTCTCTTTCTCCTTTTATTTTCTTTCCTTTTTAACTAACATTTTAATAAAATATTTCTTTACCTTTTTTTCCTAAACTCTTTTTCGTTTTTGTTATTTAAGAATCATCCCCACCGCTCCCTCACCCTTACCGCCGGACTCGAAATCACAACAGCACGACGTTGCCTCCTTTGCCGTCTCAATCAATCACCATTAACAAACCTTTAATCACAATCCATTTCCAATAAAGCAAAGATCCTCTCAGCCTTACTAGAACTCGAGTCGCGCGTGAGACTCGAAACAGAGTTCGAGAACCCACCGCCACTGTGAACTGGTGGCTCGATTTGGGTGGATTTCGGTCAGATCTGGGTTTGTTCAGTAAGGTTCAGTGAGCATTCTCCTTGCTACTGTGCTCGCACGCACGGCCTTGAATTGGGCGGAGCTTCTTGTTGGGGTTGCGGACCACGAAGCGGGCGCTCCAGGTGCTGGAGACGTCGAGGGAGGAGTTGGAGAAGGTGAGGTTGGAGACGGAGAGGGCGGTGACTTGGAACTTCGGGCTGGCGGGGCGCAGGACAAGCCAACAGATGAAGAGGGCGATGAAGAAGATGATGGCGGCGCTTATGACGGCGACGGCGAGGCGGCGGAAGATGGTGGGTTGAGGGTTTGGGTAAGGGTACGGTTGTGGGTTGCTGTTGTTGTTTGTAGTAGTGAGGGTTGGAGGGTGGTGGGTATTGGGCTTGGTAGGGTAGGCGACGTCAGTGCCACCGGACGGCGGAGGAGGAGGAGGTTGGCCGTTGGGGGGGAGAGGATAGCCGGTGGCGGGTCTAGAAGGATCTCCCATTAGGGTTAATTAAAGATTTCTTCTTTCTAGTATTGGCTTGGATGGATAACTTCCCAGGATTAATTGGTTTATCTTTTTTACAGGATTAATTGGTTTCTTTTTTTAACAAGATTAATTGGTTTCCTTTTTTGTTGGTAATCTGAAATTAAAGTTTGTGTGCGGTCAAACACCAGCATTGACTACGTTTACTAAGAAAGATGATTTATTTTTTAAAAAAACTATTTTTAAAAATAACATTTGTAAAAAAGGAGAAAATATTAAATAAATGGGTTACGTGTGGCCCCACGTACACGTGTCAGCCTCACACGCACTAACTGGCTGCAGGGGATAAGAAGGATAAGGTGACCCGGTAAAACGAGACTTGAGGGACAGGTTGAGTGAAAAAAAAAAAAAGAAAGAGGAACAACAAATGCGAAAACAAAAAAATGAAGGGACAAGAAAAGAATTTTTACCGTTATCTCATAATTTCTTCATTCGGTGGCATGAGTTAATTTTTTATTTCTAATCTTCCCGTAATTTTTCTCTCTTTGCATAAGCCTTCCTCCTCCCTCGCCTTACACTACTTTCTACAACGGTGAGACGAGACGATTTTCTCGTCATTTGCATCATGGAGCTTGTTAAAGATGGCTGGATTCATTAAACCCACAAACTTAAGCATCTATATAATCCAATATTGCATTGTAATCATCTCTCAATATTGTGCACTAACAATATTGCTTTTAGCTCGATGATATTCCTAATGAAAGCCGGCTCCATTCTCTCCAGGAACTTTTATAATTGTTCGTCATCGATTATATTATTGGTCTATCGATTCTATGGTCGATTTTGCTATCTAGGAGTGATCTGATCTTTAAAGAGAAAAGACGTGATGCAACAACCCCAATTTTCTGACTTCATATTGGCTCGTATATATATTTGGTGGACTAAAGTTGTAAAATTAGCATTGGAAAACTTCACGTTGCCTATTGTGTGCAATTGTATCATATGATATGGAAAAAAATGGAAACTTTAAATGAATTAAAAATCCTATACTTTAGCAAAACAAAACAATGTGGTACAGCAACCCTGAAGATAAGCATATATGTTTAATTTACTCAACAATATGATTTTGCCTAGGGTCTTTCACTTTGATCTTCCAATGCCCATCAGGCAAATTTACTTCCTTGGCTCTTTTCCTCCATTTATTTAATCTTGCATCCATATCTTTTGTTAGTGCACAATATTGTTGCATCTCCTTTGGCATCGCATCGTAGACTTGCCACCACTTCTTGTGAGCAGAATCACTCGCAAAAATTTGTCTATCCACCATATCCCAATTGCAATCGTAATCCCTATAACACATCCATGGCTTCCATCCAAGAAAATGAATCGTATAAAGGCCATCCATAATATAATGCTCTTTATTTTTACCTGGATTTTCAAAAAACTTGAGATAATTCAACCTCCAAGGCAACCTATGCCACCATGTAAAAACTTCATTAAGGAACCCTTGATCACCAGCATTATATGAAACCAACTTATATCTCTTTGACATCAAGTCTTTAAACATGCACGTTGATGGCTCAATCACCATCACACCCGAGTTGAATATTACCCGGTTATTTGGTGCGGCTGATAGTTGTGGGTAGTTGAAGAACTTATCAACATTCTTGAGGACTATAAGATCTGCATCTATAAAAAGAACCTTGTCATAATCTGTGAGTTGCCAAATACGGAGCTTGCTGTAGTTCCATTCATTGTATGATCCGTTCACCGAAAATGGACTTCGAATACGTTGGATTAGCCTAGACTTCCATCCGGCAGCCTGGAGACCTTGCAAGGACTTGGCACCTAAGGATGAGTCATGGAGGAGGACTAGGTCATGAGTTGAGTTGGTTTGTCGTATGCTTTGAGCCAAAGCAATTGCACCACAAACATAAACCTCTGATGAATGCAGGACTGTGGCATAGGCTACTCTTTTGGGGTGTGAATTGTGGTCTTGGAGCCGTGGTGCTGATTGTGAATAGTTACCTGGAATGGAACACATATATCGGAAGGATAATAAACAAATGAATAAAACTTTTGATATATTAAGAATTGCAAACTGTGAAATTTATGGATTGGACAGTTAACTCGCTAGTATTGGAGAGCGGTATAAAATCTGTAAATTTTCCCTATTCATGATGCACTTTTATTTGTATGATTCACTTGTACACATTATTGATTCAAAAATAAAAAATTAATCCTAAATTAGAACTTCGAAGGAGTGGTAAAAAGGGGAGGAGATAGTGTGTTGATACATAAAGAAAGTAGTAGATAAACAATTGTATATCTTAATAAATATTCTATCAATCCAAAAAAGACCCAACCCCCGCTGTGTACAAATTATATTGGTCGTGTCAATTTGGAAAAAAACTTATACCTTATTACAAAGGGAAACTTTAAACCACGATGTGTTGAATGCAGTATTGCAGAAAAATGTACTATTTTTGCCAATTTTTTTGGGGATGTACTATTTATAAATCTACGGACTTGCCCTTGAATGTTACAAAATTAATCTTTATAACTATTTTTTCAATAAAATTAATCTTGTTATCTTAACTCGACTGGAGAAAGATAAGAAATCTCCCTTTACATTACTAAATTCTTATCATTTTTATAATTTATAATTTATTACAATCTAAACATGAGATATCGAATGCTACATGTACAATCCCAAACTCCAGATACTTTTACATTTGGGTCTTCCAAGGTAAAGAAGAGTTTGAACCTTAAAACAGAAACTTAAAAGGACAGCTAGCTAGCTGTATAAACATCTAGGGGACGAATTGTCAATTAGAGCATGGATTTATATCATCTACCCCAAACCATGAATCCTTTAATTAAGATCTATGAAGGTTAGTAATTATAAGAAAAACACCCATTAATTAATAAACATTTGATTGATTAACAGAGTTAATGTCATTTTTCTTCATTCATATAATTACCCTAACACAAACAAAATTTTAAAATACATTAAAAACGTACCTGTCTCTGCATAAAGAGGGGCAATCTGACATGACCCAACAGGCATAAGCACCTTTTGTTTGAGTTTCCACAAGTCAGGCTTGTACACCCAATAATCTCCTACATGACTTACTAGATCCTCACATCTGAAAATCTCCTGCATTGGGCCACAAGACCCCATGAAAACAACATATGCCACTCGGTCACCATTGGCCACAACAAGATTAGCCACCACCAAGTTCACTTGCAACCTCAACACATCCCTGACCCCTTCCTTCTCTGTGTGATTTCTTGCACCACAGGGAACCCTAGCCAGTATGACACTCAGGCCACCGTAATCTTCCATTCTCGGCATCGGTATCTCCGGGCACGATGGGGAGCCCTTCTTCTTATCTTCATCAATCCACTGTGGGAAAAAATCTTCCCATTTTAGCTTCTTGGACACTTGTGTGAAATCGACATTAACAACCTCTACTCCATGCATAAGAGCATATGCTCGCCCTATATCATGATTTTCCAAATTAACTAGACCAATCTTGATGCTTGTTCCACCGCCAAATTTTAGTGCACTAAGATCAAACAATCCACTATCGCTAAGATTGTTCGTTGAGGGGTTATTGAGGAGCCTCAAAGATTTATGATCACTCAAATGGAAATTTGGCCTCAAGGATAACGCTATGATTATAAGAGATATAGAGATGAATGTAAGAAAGACAAGGAAGAGTTTTTGCCATGAACCTGAAGGCTTATTTGAAGCCATATTCTTAGACATATACATCCCCCTAGTTTGTTGTGCTGTATATATATATCCAATGAATATATATGCTTTGAACTAAAATCGAAAAATTAATTAGCAAAATCCAATAATTAAAAGAGTTTTGTAGCAGAGAATAGAGATCTTGTGTCTGGCTGTCCTTTCGTTGGAGCGGTATTAATTTTCACTCTTGTATTTCTGTTTTTGTTTGGATTGAATTATTCTTTCAACAACCACCCCTTCGGTTCTACGTGGGAATACATGATGGTCACCCTTACAATTTGAGTAATTATCCACACTTACCCCCTTAATAATAATTTCCTCTTAAGTGCTTTCCTCTCTATGGTACAAAATAATTTTACATGGATAAAAACTATCCTGATCACACCTCATGTATTAGTAGCAAAATTATGTTATCACACAACCAAAAAAACATTAAGAAAAGATGAAGTCACGGCCCGTATTGTGAACAAGAAAATCAAGAGTGTAACAGGCATTAAGGCCTCGATCTGGATGAACTTAATTTTGAGAGTGAAGTTTTTGTAGATGAAAAGAAACCTGATTTCGTCACTTCCAAATTAAGCGCTTGGTTTCACCAGATCTTTTCCATAATCTTTGTTCACGTTGGAAGCAATTATAGGCTTATTTGCATTGCAGCGGGACTAAATTCTCCATGGACAAGGGAAAAAAGGTGAGACTAAATTAATAGATACGTTTGCTACTTTCTGAATTCCCCATCTAGGGGTTGTTTTCCTGTGCAAGAACATTATATTTTTGGGGTCATGTAGCCCCTCAGTTTGTTCTTTTGCAATAAAATCTATGGGCTTTGCCCCGATTTTTTTTTCAACAAAAAAAATGTTGTAAATTATAGCAATAGAAGACAACATATCGCTAGCTATGCCTACGACTGTATGGGGGGGTATGTTTAATTTACTCCACAAAATGGTACTGCCTGGGGTCTCTCACTTTGATCTTCCAATGCCCATTAGGCAAATTTGCATCCTTGGCTCTTCCCCTCCATTTCTTTATCCTCCCATCCATTTTCTCTGTTAGTGCACAATATTGCTGCAACTTCTTTGGCATGGCATCATGTACTTGCCACCATTTCTTGTGAGCAGAGTCACTAGCAAAAATATGCCTATCCACCATATCCCAATTGCAATCATAGTCCTTGTAACACGCCCATGGCTTCAATCCAAGAAAATGAATTGCGTAAATGTCCTCTCTGATATTATGTTGTTTGTTTTTTTGCCTTTCAAAGATCTTGAGATAATTCAACCTTGAAGGCAGCCTGTGCCACCATGTAAAGACTTCATTAAGGTACCCTTGATCACCCCCATTATATGAAGCCAACTTATGCCTCTTTGACCTCAAATCTTCAAACATGCATGTTGATGGCTCAATCACCATAATTCCTGAGTTGAATATCACCTGATCATTTGGTGCAGCTGATAGTTGTGGGTAGTTGAAGAACTTGTCAATATTCTTGAGGACTATAAGATCTGCATCTATAAAAATAACCTTGTCATAATCTGTGAGTTGCCAAATGCGAAGCTTGCTATAATTCCATTCATTATATGATCCTTTCTTTGCGAAGGGACTTCGAATAGGTTGGATTTGCCTCGTCTTCCATCCAGCATCGCGGAGACCTCGCAAAGACTTGGGACTTAAAGATGAATCATGGAGGAGAACTAGGTCATGGGTTGAGTTGCTTTGTAGTATACTTTGAGCCAAAGCAATTGCACCACAAACATAAGCCTCTGATGAATGTAGGACTGTTGCATAGGCTACTCTTTTGTGGCGTGAACTATGGCCTAGCTCTAGTACTGCTGGTGAAGATTGTGAATACTTGCCTGTATTTCAACACATATGTGGAGGCAAAAATGTTATATGATTTCAATCTTGGATCTTAAAATACTTTAAATAAAAGAAATCCTAATATTTGACAACTAAACCAAGATACAGAAAACTTTAGATGTATTGTACTGATGCTAGATGTACAAAGTTTTTATGTAGACATTTTACACAGAATGATACTTTTTTCTTTGACAATATGCATAATGATACTTATAGTATAGTTGCAATTACGGTAATAAGTTATCGACAAAAAAAAAATTTATGGGAATAAGTTGTGGAGTACAATCTCAAACTACATTCCTAAATCCTACTCACCATTGGCCTTATCTATCAATAAAAATTATTTCTATAAAACTTTTGCTCGTAATTTGTTTCCTTTCTATTTCAAGAATTCCTGCATAAGAAAAGGGCGAAAAGCCTGAAATAGAACGTGTACCTATGAGAACCAAAAGAGATGAGTTGTACGTTGTAGAGTTTCATTTTATTTATGCGAACTTGTCAAATTAAAAAAATGCAAAGTTTTGTTGACTATTAAGCCACCTAACTACCCCCAACACCACTTCTCCTGTAATCAATCTGTTTCTCTTTGTATATGTTAATCAGATCATGGAGAACCTAAATTTCAAATCTAAAATTTCTTAAGCTTTATGAAACTTACAAGAAAAATGCCCATTAATGAACGTTTGATTAAAACAAGTAAAGCTCTAGCTGATAATTCATATTATGTGGGTGGTGGCAGTACCACCTATAGGACAAAGAAAATGAGATGAAACTAAAACATACCTGTCTCTGCATAAAGAGGGGTAATCTGGCATGATCCAACAGGCATAAGCACCTTTTCTTTGAGTTTCCACAAGTTAGGCTTGTACACCCAATAATCCCCTACATGGGTCAACAAATCCTCACATCTGAAAATCTCCTGCATTGGGCCACAAGACCCCACAAAAACAACATACACCATTTGGTCACCGTTGGCCACAACAAGATTAGCCACCACCAAGTTCACTTGCAACCTAAACACATCTCTAATCCCTTTGTTCTCCGTGCCCCTTGCGCCACAAGGCACCCCGGCCACTATGACATTCAGGCCACCGTACTCCTCCAGCCGCGGCATCGGCATCTCGGGGCACGACGGTGGGCCCCACTTCTCGTCTTCATCAATCCACTCGGGGAAAAAATCATCCCACTTTAGGTCCCTGGACACATTCCGGAAATCCACATTCACGGCCTCCAGCCCTGGCATATGGGTGTATGCTTCCCTTATGTTGTCATCCACGTTGACTAAACCAATCTTGATGTTTCCACCATGGATGTTTGGTGCAAGAAGATCGAACCATTTGCTGTTGATGTTGGTCCTCAAAGGGCTAGGATGATGGTGCCTGGAAAATTTACCATCAGTTAACTGGAATTTTGGTTTCAGAGATGAGGCCAAGAACATGAGTGAGATAGAGATGAAAATGAGAGAGATAATGAAAAGTTTTGGGCATGAATTTGAAGGCTTATTGTGAGCCATTGATGATATTTACATCTCCATCTTCGTTGCGTGTTCAATATATACACATACATTCTACGAAAGGCTTTGAATTAGAAAAGGAAACTGATTAATTAAGTAGCAACCCATGAAAAGGAAGGGGTTTGGTAAGACTGCGTGCATGGTTGCACGTTGGTTGTGTCACTTTTATCCTCTTTTCTTTAATTTGTATTGACTTGTTGCGGATGAAATGATCATTACTCCAAATTTCAGTGTCTCAACTTCTCAAGCGAAGAGTCTATTACATATAGAAAGGGTAATTAGCCAAATAAAGGATGCAAGTCATAATCAAGTTTTCTTTGGGTGATGAAATCAACCAGGAGGATTTTTTGACAACTATGGCCTACCTGAAGATGTGTAGACTTGTAACATGCAATTCAGGGGAAAAAAATTTCCTAACTGGCTAATTGTGATCTATTTACTGGCCTTACTTCAATATTAATATATTTTAGTTATTGTTGACATTACAACTGTGGGGTATATAGTTCTATAATATGGGTTATTCGGGGCTTAATAATTAGTGCTAATTGATTTGATAAATTATTTAGATAACGACAAGTAAATTTGTTAATTATGTGCTACCAACAAGATGATTTGTTAGATGCATAAAATATGAAATACATGTGGTCAGTGGCTCACACGTATTAATCATTGGATTAATCAAAGCTTTCAGCTACCGATAATATAATAGAGATTAGTGCCGTACTGCATATGTAATATCTGTCACGTATTGATTAGACAATGACCAAATATACCCAGCAATAGATAAGACTTTTCTCTATTAAAAAAAAAAAGAATGGAAATTTCAATTGCAAATGGAAACTATATATAAATAGGATATAATAGGTAAGAACAGTAATGATATGTTTTTAGGATCAAATACAAAAGAGAGATTTTTGTCGAAACAAAAGAGAGATTTTCATGTATGCTATCGCGTGGGGTTTAATTATTCCCTTAATTTGGAACATAAATTAAAGTACATATATATATACAGTTGTATCATTCATGGCTCACATTTTGGCCCACCTTATCTACGTGGACCGACTTTTGTAGTTAATTCCTCTTCAAATTCTTGATTTGACCCATTGTGCTTCGGTTCTTAATTCTATTTAAATCTCTAGTTTTCAAGGAGTTTGTTGGGTAGCATCGAATCCCTAATTTGTCACAAATGAGTAGAGTTGTAGGTTATTTTATATATTTATTTCATAAGTAATTGTGGATGGTAATTTGAAGAGAGAATCTGAAGTTAATTTGGGTAAGAATGTTTACTCTTTTTAATTTGATGTGTAGATAAAGTTGAAGATTAGAAAGTGATCCGTCGCTCAAACATATACGGCATGTGGATCCTAATATTGTAAATTGTGGGTCAACTCAAGTAAGTGGATCCATAATATACTACTTAATAGACAGTAGATGCGAGGAAAACTTATCAGGCGCCGAAAATTTTCCAACAAATGTGAGGGCCAAAATGAAAAGGAAAAACAAAACAGGGGCATAAAGGAATGAGAGACCAAAGCACCAGTTTTGTTTTTTTTTTTTTTTTTTGATCACCAGTTTTGTTTTGTTGGCCCTCTTCTTTTTGTCTTTTCTTTCCTTTTCTTTTACATTAATCAATACCACATCCGGATTTGATCACAATCACTATCATTGGCTAGCGAGGGCATATATACAGTAAATTATATCATGGATCCACGTTGCATAACTTGCAAATTTCGTATCCATGTAAGGCACCCATTTTTAGTTTTTTCGGTCAACATGCATTTCTTCTAGAATATCCATCCAGGCCGGGGCCATAAAATTTTGAAACTTTCAATTCAACCAAGAAAGGGATAGATATTAGATCATTATTTAGTGATTAGCTAAAATTGCTTATCACGTCATGTGGATATAGTCTAGATAAGAAATCTCACCTAATGGCCCAATAAAAAAAAAAAATCTCTGGTAACCAATTAGAAATTTGGACATATTGAGATGAAATCGTTCTTGCAATGAAAGAAGTCTTACATTTTGACGATGTGTTATGGATTAATTAAGACTTAAGAGGTTTTAGCATCGAATACCATTCCCAGTGTGCGACTTTCCGTTCGATAGGGTGACATGTCGTTTGCGTGCAAAAGTCTACTTGAAGACACGAAACGAATAACGTGAAAAAATTGAAAGCCATCATTAAAAAATAAAAATTAAGAAGCTAAGCCACAAAAAGGAAAGAAAGAAGAAATTAACACGACCAATAATTTGGAAGAAACGACCAATCATACTACCTGACATGGATAGTCCCCTTGTTGCAAAGGAAGGTGAACTGCTTGTCGCTTTTCTTGAAAAATAAACGACTAACCGTCTGTTTGAACGACAGATTGGTCTTTGGAAAACAGCCATTTTGAGCCAGTGTAGCAGAGGCTTGTAGGATTAAAACATACACGACTTACTTGCGTTCATTTGTATGGAACGAGTTGCTTGGCATTGGTTTCTTGAAACAATTGACTAATGTTTGTGGTGTTCTGATTGCTGCCATTCTTTGTTGTCGAAATTTGATAATTTCAAGGATGTCCTGAACAAGTTATATATAATTACCAATTTGATATTATAGCAGTCTGCTTATGTTCAACCAAGACTAAATTTCAATGTTTAAACAGTGGACATTCCTCTCTCCTTTCAGCTGCAGCCGTTCTTATTGGTTCATGATTGGAGCCTCCGTTATGAGATCCATCTGGCTTGAGCGCAATCGAAGGATTTTTCACAATAATGCTGCAAATTTTGACAGAGTAGCAGACTTGGCAGTGGTTCACGCGGTGTTCTGGTTACGGGCTCTACAACCAACATTTCCTTTTAGCACTTCCATAGTCCTTTCCAATGCTGAGACCATTAAAAGTTGGACAGCTCCTAAGAGGAATTTCAAACTTCTACTGATCCCATAATCGGATAGCTATATCCCTGCTGTTTTCGTAGCTTTTGATACTTTTGTACTCTTCCTTTTACAGTTAGTTTTTTAACTTTTTCTTTCTGCAAATATGCTAACTCATCAATGAAATATCGTTTAGCATAAAAAAAAAATAATAATAAGAAGACATGAAAGGTTAAGCAAATACTCCAAAAACTTCCATTATGATAATTCACTCTGTTTTATCAATTCCCTGGCCTTAAGTTGATGCAGCAGATCTTCTGGATGCATTAATCCCCACCGGCAATCTCTTTAGTTAAACTAAATTATGTATAACTGTGGCTTGTGCCTTCCACTCTACTCTCAAGTCCTACAGTTTATGCTTTTTGAGTATTTCATTGGGCATTTATGACACTTTTTGTGGTGCTATGTAATGGAATGCTCGCAATTGGCCCACCAGGAATATAGTTCTTTAATTTCCATCATTGTATAAGTATGTTCCTGCACAACTTTACCTCAAAGAAAAGAATAAATTGCCAAAAAAAAAATATACCATATTCGCCACTAACATTTGGAGGATAATACCTATATGAATAGGCAGAACCCTGTTATATGAAGATGTTCTGGTGACAGATAAATCAGCCAAGTTGTTTGATCCTGTTTCCATATCTTGCAACTTCAACAAGAAAAGTAGAAAGAATCAGAAAGCACTGATTTCATGCTATTCTCTGTAGTTTTTTCATATTCAAAATATCTTAGCTAAGAAATCCAAAATCGATTGTGTCCAGGCAGTGCAGCCGGCTCTGATACAGAATGGCAACTTCAATATCCATTAATGGCACAGCCACTGAATCAGAGACATACTCTGCCTTAGGATTGGATGCATACGATAAAAGGGTATCAGGAACTCCTCAAGTCCTATCACTTCTTGCATCTTCCCTCGAGACAACCATTCAAAAGAATAAGAAGTCGGCGTTGATCACATCAAGAAGGAAAGATGCCATTACTGTCTTCCACAGCTCAAGATCGCCCTCCTTGAGTATCCGACACTACATTGAACGAATCTTTAAGTACTCAAGGTGCAGTAATTCTTGCTATGTTGTTGCACACATATACATTGACAGATTCCTCCAACGAATGGATGCACAGCTTACATCCCTAAACGTGCATCGTCTCCTTATTACAAGCATCATGATAGCTGCAAAGTTTTGGGATGATGAGTAAGTGGCTAACTCGTTCAACCTTTTACAGAGTTTTCCTGTCAGATTGAATTAGGCTTGCATTACTGCACTGTTTGTGCAGATAAAAGAGTTGTGTGCACGTCTTCTACTCTTTTATTTGGCACTGTCCACGGTGCTTCCAAGTTGAATTTGTCATTCTAGCAGACTTTTTTGGATCATTATTTGCAAGCCGTCAACGTAAAAACTAAAAACAAATCGCTGGATGCATACTCTGATACTCGCTCTATTTGCATACCAACTTGCAGATGTTACGACAATGCATATTATGCTCAAATTGGAGGCGTCAGCACTGCTGAAATGAACAGGATGGAGATGAAATTCTTGTTCAATTTGGAGTTCAAACTACATGTAACAGTACAAGTGTTTAGAAATTATTGTCTGAAATTGATAGAGAAGGGACGAGCTGCTGACCACCATATTGACAGGACGATCCATCAATTGTCTCGACAAAGACAACCACAACAAAGATAAAAGACGATGATTTATGCACGACTAGTCCAGTGCTACTTGATCAAAATGCTCCTTCAATTTGTTTGTGTTTTCTGTGAATAACTACCTCCACTTTCAGCACCACGCAACAAAATTTGTTATGAAACATAAGTTGTCCACATATTACAATTCATTAATACTCCATAACTGGATAATTTGCAATCACTTGGATCAAGATAAGATCACTGAACTTTGAGCCATTACAGAAGAAAAAAATTATGTACCAAAATTTTTATTGCACAAGCCCTGCACAATAATTAATTAATTGACATTGATAAAGCTGCTGATATCCAACAACAAAATTTTCTTTCAACCAAACTCAGAACCCCCAATAGAAAACTTAAAGAGTATCAACGCAAACTGAAAGGCAGAACCATGTATTGCCGATTCTCTACATTGATAGAACCAACGAACTACATATAATATAATGGATGCAGTCCCACTTGGCTTAAATTTGATTCGTAGGTCGCTGCTCGTGCCTTAGCCGGAGGAATTTCTCCTTGCAGAGTATACCCGGTAGGCTGCCAGCCCGACAATAGTCACTGCAGCTCCCACTGCAACAGTGAAACAGAAACATTAAGTATGTAGCTGATTTAAGGAGGCTACAATGGAAGATATGTTTTACCAAACCTAGTATTATATACTTTAGGTGTTTTAGTCAAATAGTAACGTTAGAAGTCCCAAAGATTTGCATACCTGAAACAAACATGAGAGAACGGTTGATGAGGCGATGATATTGCTTACGGCTTCTCCCTGCTTCTGTCTCAGGAATGCTCAAATGTGGGTGTTCTGCTGCACTTACAATCCTACGGAAGATATTATTGGTGTCACCCATCTTTGAACTGATGGGGATAGGAGCCTCAATCCCCATATCCTGAGTTACCTACACAAGGAAAATAACAGCAGCAATAGATGCAGTTGTCATTACATTCCAAATGAAGCTATATACAGATTGATGTGACTGGGTTGCAACTAACTCAATGTGCAATCTACTAGTCATTTAACTGCAAGAAAAGTTAAAAATTGAAAAGTTTACCAAAAAAAGTAAAGATATTGATATTGATCACACTTTCTAAGCTTTTAATACAATCACAAAAGTATAGAATATAATAACAAAAGCAAGTACCCTGGTTGATTCCTGTATTGCCATAGGGAATGAATTCAAGTCATCCTTAGCCGCAACAATGAGGCATGGAACCTCAAAGCCGGTATCTTCACCATGACTGGCAACTTCCACAAGCAAATCAGTTGCCTTCCTCCACGAGGACTGATCAGAGCTGCAACAAGTGTTTAAGGCATTAAACAATAGAATGGATTGCATTCAACATTGTTTACTGAGACAACAAATTAGTATGTAGCATACTACTGACACCAGAAACTTTTAATAAGGGTGCCTTGCTCTTTTGCACGGCTTTAACTTCCGCATGCCAGGGCATCAGCACTTAGAATCAGTCATCAGGCCTCGCATTATTGATTAACAAGTACAAACAACCCCACAAGTTTATCTTATGTAAGTCTTGTTTTCTTGAAAAAATTCCTTATGAAACTGTGGATCGCGATTACTTTGCCTTCTAATAAGTTCCTGGCTCAATGTTCCAGTGGGATCCACCAGTTAAACCATGGTTGACTAGCATCAAAAACCACCATACATGCTTTTACAGTGAATACGATAGGATGACCCAATTCTGAGGGCGATCAAAGTGAACCACTTAATGATTCTTAAGATGTACGTTTGATATTAATATAAAGAGAACGTAGGTCAAAAACATGATAGGAAATGCTATTAAAATATCCACACATTCATTTATGTCAACTGTTTTACCTGTCATGAACAAATACAGCTATATCACATGATGCCAAAGCCTCCCTGTCAGACAAAAGTTTTTTAACTCCATCCTCAGGAATCTCTTTCAACACAAGAGTTTTCCTAATACCCTGCAAAGTGAACAAGGAAGGCATAACTCATATAACTCACCATATAAGCCACGAATGCATTTTAATCTCTAACCCACAAAATAGGAAACAAAATGTTTGGGGGGAATTCTAAGTACTCCAATGCGATATATCAATCACAATTTCGGAAACAAAAGAACATCCCAATCTGAGAAGACTCCAAAATAGTATGATCATAGTAGCCACTGCTTCGACTTCAAACTTTTCTCAAGATATTATCCTTTAACATGTTAACAAAGATATTGAAGTACAATCTCAGTGCTGAAAAAGGGTGTCTGTGTAAAAGAGAAAGAAATTGAAGGACACAAACCCATTCCATCTTGGTAACAAATTGCACTTACCCCTTGTAAATCGACAGTATTCACTGCATAACACTCCTCAGCAACTGAAGTACTGGAGAAGGGTCTGCACGCACAATCATAAGAAAGTGTACTCAAATAACTGACAAATGTAGAAGACAAATATATCTAAAACAACAAAAAAAATCACATGGATTCATAAGATAGTTGAGATAACAGACCTCCCAATAAATGAATTTAACAATGAAGACTTCCCGGAATTCTTTGGTCCAAAGACAAAGCACTGGAAAACATTTCTGTCTGATTGTTGCTTCTTGCGATCTAACCGTCTTTTCCTTGTTACACGGACAGCAGACAATGGGTCACCAGGATATCCAAGATAGATTAGATTCTCCACCGTTTGAGAGGGATTCAGAAGTGTCATAAGGGCCCACTGGAACACATACACTTATGATCAAATTTAGAAATACACTGATGAAGGGTATCCTAGCTATTGATGGCGGTGCTATTTTTATCAAGCAATGCAATCCAGAGTACTGTCGATTTGTTGTGTTCTGCTTTCAAAGTAAGTTGAGTATGAACATCAAGGACTAACTTGAGATATAAGGAAACAATACCTCTGACAAAAATGCATTAACTGATAGGCCACCCAATGCAGTTTTCTCGGCGGCATCCTTGTATGGTGCTTCATCCCAAGGGCTGAAGTTAGAAGGCACAGTGTAACATACAAGCAACATCAATTTTTGTGACCAAAAGTAAAAACTTCCCAGAAGAATGAAAAAAGACACTACAGCTGAAGAAAGGTGAACTTCAGCCTACACCAGCTTATCAAAACATCTATATGTCTCAGGAGAAGCTCCATCAGTTTCATTAAAACCAGTTACACAAACATTTTGACAAGATTGCTGACATGTCCAAGAGAAACAAAAATAGGAAAAATGTAGGCCTCATGATTTCACTTGAGATGCCAGGAAAATAATGCCAGTCCATTAATTGGAAGAGAAAGGTATAAAATTTACCAAAGCACAGAAATATGTTACAATTTACAGAAAGGTACAGATATGGTAGTAATGTATCCATACAGGCATACCTTTCTGGTGCAGTAGAGAAAATGTCATCTAACTCCGCAGGTCTAAGGTTGTTATCCTGTCACAACAATATCCCAAGGAGAATCACATGAATACTTCACAGATCTATAGTTAAGATCATAGCAACAACTACAATTCATGGAACAAAATCAAAACCTATTAGCAACAAAGATTTGAAGCTAGTTACTCATATAAGGATGGAAAGAAACATACACCATCACCATCGAACAAGTCGTACACATTCCGCAAGAATTCGAGAGCCTCACTTGTGAGCTCCACACTCTACACAAACATCCAAAAGTACAAAGTTTAATCAAACACTGGAAACTGGCAAAAATGCAGATAATAGGATAAAACACCAACAGATGCATGTCAAAAACTACAGTAAATGCAATGATTTAGTGGGAAGTCTGCAAGTCTACACCATAAGTGCCAAGCTTCGTCCTTGAACCGCTTAGCATCATTTCATTCCATTGAATGTTTTGTTTGGTGCTAGCAGCAGCAGTATATACACATATCATATAGCAAGATGTTTAATAAATTTATTGATTTGAACTATGTACCCTTACACTGGCATCATAACCTTCATGAATCAAGACTTTGTATACAAATTTATCATATGCGAGGGTTTAAAGCTTTTAGCTCTTTCTTCAGTTTGTTAGCTGTTATAATGCATGCTTTGGGTTATACAGCTCGATCTGCATGGTTCCATGCAGTGTAATGGCAGTTGTGATTGAGTGCTGTGTGCCTTTTCTAGATGAGGTTTTACAGAGAATAGAGAAAGATTGGAAGGAAAAGAGGAAAAAGAACGAACTGAGGGAGTAGAAGAAACTTTCACCACAGCCTGGTATATTCGTTTAGCTCTGTTAACATAGTAGTACAATTAATTTGCATTTCACTGCTTGTATTTCAATACATATTGTGAAAAAGATAAAAAGGAGTCTCTAGATTATTTCCAGCTAGAACTTTGTTTAGGCTCCAAAAAGACACTAAACTTAATTGCATGAGAGATAAGAAATGGTTCAAGCGTGTAGCTTGGATTTCTGACCTCTGAACCAGACAAGCAGGGACAAAATTATTTCCAACACTTGTCAATACCTTCAACTAAGCAGCCCAGACTTATAATGAAAACGAACAATACAAGTAATAGTTCGTTTCACAAAGATACAACTTAATTGATTAACATTTTATGGGCGGGATTGATTACTAAGGCGCTATGCCCTAGATATTGAGTAAATAACTAAAAGTTCAGTTCCACACATATTACGTGGAGTTCTTACAAGTAGTAATGCCTACAGCGATTCCACTATGTTTTGCATAAGCAATACGAAACTCTACTGATGGAAACTGGCAAGTATGCAATATTTATTGACATGCAATTCTAAATACATTGAAAATAGCAGGCACATCACACCGTTTCTTAACATGCACCTCAATGGTATAAAACCTTGATGTTACAATTTCCAAAACTAGACATGTAGACTCACTCTTGCACATCTATGCATCCCTATTTTCATGTTTTAAACTTAAGCTCCATGATGTCCAACCAGGTGCTACAGAAGCTTTGCACTTTGCAAACAAAGTGCAACTCATTTAAACAACAGGATTCTCCTCGTCGGATCAACTTTTTACATTTCTGTATGTCAGCAATACTCGATGATCTTGTTGGGTTATTTAGCCAATGCTTCCATTTGAAATCAATAACTCACACTAAAAAAGAGTCAAACAAGAGGTTTACAAAATGAGAATTCAAATTATCGATGA
This sequence comes from Turnera subulata, assembly GCA_028386065.3. NCBI lineage: Eukaryota > Viridiplantae > Streptophyta > Magnoliopsida > Malpighiales > Passifloraceae > Turnera > Turnera subulata. The sequence goes on from JAKUCV010007625.1 coordinate 29,566, forward strand.
TAATTCCCTCTAAATCAATGAAATTTCCAAGAATTCGTTTGAGCCACTCAGAATCTGATTGTTAGTTAAAAGTCTTGGACAATACCTTCGCCTCATTTCAGAGTTAATCAGGAAAACATAACTGATCCGTAATCAGATTAAGAGAAAATAATTTCTTTAATCCCCACAAATAAGAAATAATTGAGATTAAAAACATTAAAGACAAACTTGCTAGCATGTCAGGCTAGTGCTCTCAATGTGTAATGACTCTAATCTACCTTTCTTCTGATAACCTCTAAAGCTGGAAGTGCAGTGCTAGAGATTAAAGCCAAGCATTTTAGATATTTTGAAGCATCGCATATGCATATTGAACATTTAAAGGTCCAAAAAAGAAGTGAATTTTCAATGTACATCAAAAAAATTCTAGCTATATGAATCGTTAATTGAATAAAAGTTCTCGATATCATGAACATCAAACTTTAAACAAGTAAATATTGCAATTCCATAATCTCACACAAGATCAAACAATGCTAAACCAATTGCCACTAATTACTGATGACCTAGAATCCCAAATGCATCAAAAACATACCATGTAGAACAACTGGGTTATGCTAAGCAACTCTCTTGATTAAGATGTTACCTGATCAGGCGCTCGCTTGAATGTTGGAATTAGTTCATCAGCCAGTTTAATATCATTATTATATCCAAATTTGCGTAGTACAGTCCATGTTGTCTCAAGACGTCCTTTTTCTATGAACAGTGCGTGGAGAAAGAGGAATCCTGTCAGTGTGAGGCCACGTTCATTGACTCCTCGGTCACTGCCTTCTCCACCGGGCAACTTTTCTTCCACAACCCTCTTGACACCAACTATCTCAGATGGTTGTAAAGGTGCATTGAAGCACCTGACCTGTAAGGCATTATTATTAGATTCTTCACCAAAAGACCCAAGCACAAATACTGTAGCCCTAAATTTTTTGCTTAAGCCAAGTTGTACCCATAGTGCTCAACTCTTACCCTCTTCACAAAGTGTAGAAAAGGCTGTACCAACTAAGCTAGAAAGTAATACCATGTTATAGCTACCTTACAGACTCCATAAATATAGTCATGAGGCAAGAAAATTTTTGTGCTTAATCCCACCTCTTCCTTAAAAGGCAAAAGAGAATAATATAAACACAAACCTGAAAGTCATTCAACTCTGCATCACTGAGGGCACCATCCCTGTCCTGATCACAAAGAATAAATATTCGCTTCAAGGCTCTAACACACCTGGGCTTCAAAGTTTGTGATTCCTGATCAAATAGTGGACCCGTCGGATGAAGCACCGCTTTTTGTGCATAATAAAATACCTCAGGAATCTGAAAAAAACCAATACAATCTGTTAGACAGATTTTTTAAATTTTAGATCTTCAAGGTGATGCCTAAGAAATCACACAACAGACTACGACTTAACCTTATAACAATATGCAATACATAAAAATAGCAACCTATAATGCCACAGATCTAAAGAAATACCAAGAGAATGTACCAAAGATTAAAAAGAAAAAAGCAAACAACTAACAAATGAAAATTATCAGCAATTAAGGTTTTTAGAAAATGACTCAGAACTACGTAAGTAACGGTCTGAATGTGTAACACAGAGGAGAAAAGATATTCAGATCATGCTAAAACATTACATAAGTTACTTGAAGTAAGAAAATACCTGAATATGCTTGAACGCTGAACACTCAATGCAAGTTTCAATTTCCCGAAACTGCTGCATTATCGGTGACATCACTTGCTCTAAGCTCACCTGCTGGTTCTCATCTCTTAAATCCAGCTTACAACCTACCACTATAACTGGAACCCTCACCTGCTCAACAAAAACATATAACCATCAAAAAATACACCACTTCTTGTATATTGGTGATAACTTCTTTACAGAAGTTTTTAAAAAGACTGAACTAATTCTCACTGCACAAAGAACATGCATAAACTTTGCAATGACATAGGTAATAACGGTTCTGGAAAGAATACAAATGGCATGAAAGCAGACATGCAGACCTCTAATTGGCGAAGTTCTGGTAGCCAGAATGTACTCAGTCGATCAAGAGTCTCTGGCCTATCACAGGCATAGGTAAGAACAACAGCATCAGCTCTCTTCAGCTCGTCAGCCACTTTACCAGAATCCTCCACCCTGCATAAGATATTCAAAACAATAATGTGAGTAATAAATACAGTATCAGATCGCCTCTTCAAATCCATAAGATTAGATATGGTAGCAAAAGAATCCTATCAGTTGAAAAGATGAAAAACAAATCCAAAGTGAGAACCAAAAATTAGCCAAATGTGCACCAAAAATTCATAAAGAATCTTTCCATATACACAATCAATGACAGAATCTGACACCTAAAAAAGGTTTGGAAGATAGAAAAAATAAAAACCTCATCTCCTCAATTCAACACCACATCCAAAGACACATCAACTTTCCGCCTCAAACCCGCAAAAACGAATTTCATAGTTTCTGTCAAACCACTACACTAAATAATGCCCTCAAACTCATCATTTTCCAGAAACATCCTAATCACAAACAATGCAACGTCTACTATACCCACTTGGAGGAAGTATCAACGATGGTGATCGGAACCCGGTCCGGGTAGAAATCCTCGGGCATCCTGGTAGGGGGCAGAACAGGCGGGACATTAGTTGGAAAAGTATCCGTGGCAGCGGTTACTATCAAGCTGGACTTCCCGGTTCCTCGGTCACCGGCGACCACGATTCGCACGGCGGTCTTCGCCCCTGGGTTCACTGCTCCAGCTGCAACCCTCGCCATCTAGCTGCACAAAGACCAAATTCCCAACACAGCCTAAACTAATCAATCAAAACTCCACAAGAGAAACAACAACAAAGCTTAAATTTCCCTTTTTTTTCCAAAAGTGGCAAAAGCGTGAAAAAAACCCAGGATGGGAAGGGTAGGATTGGACAGAAATTGGGAGAGAGATTCCTCTAAGACGGGGAGGAGAGGATCCTGAACTCCAAGGTGACGGTTGGCATAAATAAATAATCTTTGGTGTTTTTTTTTTTTGTGTGTGCCCGAAAGGAAGTTTCTAGATACTTAGTGAGTGGCAAAGGTGTAAAAAACAGTGCTTTCGGGTGGTGAAATCGGTAAAGGAAAAGCCCAGCGGCTGAGGTTGGTGGAGGTGATGGGGGTGAGAGTGAATGGAAGCGGGGAAAATAAAACTAGACAGTGAAAGAGAAAGCTGTGTGTTAGCTGTTTTTTACCTTATGGAGAGAGCGATGAGATGGAGGGAGAGGGAGAGAGAGAGAGAGATGAACAGAGAGAGGGAGGGAGAATATTAGAGACAGGCGCCGCCGAAAACCCTAGATTTGTGGGCGGTGGTTGGCGGCGGTTGCTGCAGCCGTGCGGTCGCTAGGGGAAGAAAATGTTACTAAGTGTGGAGAGGAAGAAAAGCTGTGTTTTTTTGGGTTATAAGGAGAAGGGCCGTATGTGTACTTTCTTCAGTTATTATGGCTTTTCTTTTCCTCTTTTTTACCGTGTGACTTTACCGGTAAGAAAAGTAAGGTGAATAAACTCAAACTTGTATATTATTATTGTTGTTGAAAAAATTATTTTGGTTTGGCCAAAAAGAAAAGGAAAAAGTTATTTTGGAGTGACACTAGCAATTCACATCGCTTTGTTGTCTATTACCAATCTACGTTAGTGATTCATATTATTTTATGATTATATTTGGAATGAGAAAATATTCCCTTTTAAAAAAAAAGGAAATAAATTTTCTTTTTAATTTTAATTATTTTGTAGGAACGAAAACAGTGTTAACACATCTTAAATGAGTAAAACAATTGTGAATGATAATTTCCTTTATGTCAATGCAATTCTCAGGACTTAATTTGGGCCGCTCAGGATCTGATTATTAATTAGTTAAAGAGAGTTGGGCAATGCCTTGGGTTCATTTCAGGGTTAACCCCAAGAAAACATAATCATATTAAGAGAAAAGAATATATTTTTAAAGTCAAACAAAAGAACAACAGGAAGAAGAATAAAATGCAATGCATAATAAAAGATATACTTGCTAATTGCTAGCATGTCAGGCTACCGCTTTCACTGCATTGGCAATTATTTTAGTCCACCTTTCTTCTTTGAACCCATAAAACTGGAATTCCATTGCTAATAGAGACTACTTTGTACTAAAGCAGAGCGAATTTGGATATTCTAAAGCATCGCATATGCGTGTTGGACATTTCAAAAGGCTAAAAACTGCGTTCATTGTCGATATATATCTCAAATTCACAAGCCATAAGAGAGAGACAGGAAATAAAATGAGAGAAGCATGCAAGAGGCTCCAATACTTGCCAATGAGGAACTCTTTAGGGAGGATGATGAGCTTGATGAACATGAAATGCAGGGGCAAAGGGGCGAGTAAGATGCGGAGAGTCGAATCAATTTTTGGTGATATCTAGAGCCTTGAGACAGGCCAATATATATTAACACACCAGAGTTACAATCCCTTAAAACAAAAAAAAAAATGATCCTGAGAAGAGGCCGGCCTAGCAATCTACGGATTGGGATGAGGGAAATGAGAACACATTAGAATCCCATATGAAGGTGATACCACCAACTTGATCTATCAATATCGTCTACTGATCGCAGAACTTGACACAGAGAGAGGAGAGTTCCAAATTTTCCCAACCATATGGGAGCTAAGGAAATTAGATTTAGATGCTTGCATTGCAATGCATACCAAAGTGTAGGAGTAGTGGAGCTTGAGGATGCGCTTGTGCGAGTTCAATATCATTATTGTATCTAAATTTACGTAGTACAGTCGTCCATGTTGTCTCAACAAGCCCTTCTCCTATATATGGACAGCACGTGGAGAAAGAGGAATCCTGTCAGTGTCACACCACGTTCATTGACTCCTCGATCGGTCACTGCCTTCTCCACCGGGCAACCTTTCTTCCACAACCCTCTTAAGACTTAACACCTTCCATCTCAGATGGTTACAAAGAAGCATCGAAACCTTGTAAGACATTATTACTAGGCTCTTCACCAAAAAAACCCAAGCAGAAGTCCTGCATGTAGCCATAAAATTTTTGCTCAAATCAAGTTGTATATACTGTATACAGTGCTCAACTCTCCTCTTCCCAAAGTGCAGAAAAGGCGCTGTACCAACTAAGCTAGAAAGTAAGTAATACCATTGTGATATAGCTACCTTACAGACTCCATAACTATATATGGTCAAGAGGCAGGAAGTTTTGGGTTTAATTAATCCCATCTCTTCATTTTGGATACATGATCGACGTTTAAAATTCTGGTATTAAATAAACCAACAAAACCCACTCTCAAGCCGCTGGATAAATAAAAGCTTGAAGGCTATTTGAGTCCTCTATCATTCACATTTGCAGCATGCTGTCAGATGTGGCAAGACGGATATGCAAAAGAAACAGTTGTTGCAATTACTAGAAGAGTAGATCTATGTTTTGACTAAACAACATCAATTCCTAGAAGAGTAGATCTATGTTTTGACTAAACAACATAAGTGGTATCAACAAAAAAACGTACAGAATGTGTTACACAGGAGTGGGTACACAGACGCAGTATCAAGGAGCAACAGGAATCACAACCGCCCTAATCCCATTAAATTGCTCTTCGATAGCAGCAACCCTTTCTTGCGCTCGATCTTGGGGAGGCGGGTTCATGCCCCCAATGCTGGTGACGGCCTCAACGGCTTGCCTTAGAATAGCATCGGCTCGCTTATACGCAGTTTTCTCCCGCCTCAACTCGTCATCTTTTGTAGCAATCTTGGCCTCTAAGGCTGCAAGTTCTTCCCGAAGACTATCTTTCCGTCCTCTCAGATTGGCAAGCTCTGTCTGGAGAACGTTAACTCTATCCAGGTGAGATCTTACAACTCCGATTTGTTGAGTTGCGGCCCGCGTATTTCCTTGGACACCCTGAAGGGCTACCTTTTGCAAACTCTCTTTATATTCTGCGGCCTTCACTTCAATCAAATCCAGAAGCTGTTGGGCTGCAAGACGGACCGCCTGACTGGTTGAGGACGGAGAACAGATTAGAGTCTCACAGGCGGCACGCACTCCCTCAATCTTCAGTACACGACAGTGCTTAACAGACTGATCATGATGTATTTAGATGCACTTAGGATATGTATCTACTCACTCTGATGTATTTGCATGCATGAAGGATTTGTATCATGTATCTATTCTATTCTGTATATAAACAGTACGTAGGCAACACAATTGGTGTGCCTGACAAAATACGTTCAAAATCATCTCCTTGTTATTTCTTTATGGTAGCGGAGCCCTAGGCTTAACCGCACACTAATCCCTTTTTTTTTTTTTTTCTTTCTTTTTTTTTTCCACACCATGTCAACTGTTGATAGCCCTAAACATCCTGAAACAGAAGGTTCCGCCTCCGGCGTCAAAAACTCATCTGCTGCCGCCACTAAACCTGTTATGGCACCAATCCAAAGTCTGAGTAATTCTCATCATGCTGTTTCAATACAATTGTCTCATACTAACTATGTGTTTTGGAGAGCGCAGATGGAACCCTTTCTTGCTGGGCAGGGTGTCCTTGGATATGTGAAGGGAACCTTTCCTTGTCCCCCTGCTCATATTCTCCACGCCAATGGAACCACTGCTTCCAATCCAGAGTATGACCAATGGGTTCAGCAGGACCAAGCGATCCTGAGTTGCCTCAACTCTTCCCTTTCTGTTGAAGTGTTTCCCACTGTCGTCGGCAAACAAACATCCAAGGAGGCGTGGGATGCACTCGAATCTTCCCTTGCCTCTTCTAACCAAGCCCGTCGAATGGCTATTCACTCTGCTCTACAGCAGATTTCTCAAAAGCCTGATGAACCAGTCCAACAGTACCTTAATCGTGCCAAACGGCTGTCTGATGAGTTGGCTGCTAGTGGGCAGGCCATCTCTCCTACTGACTTCCAGATTCATCTTATTCGGGGTCTTCAACCGGACCTCAAGACTTTTGCCACCACCATCACCGCCAAGGCAGAGCCTATGTCTTTCTCTGAACTTCAAGGAGCTCTTATGAGTTATGAGTTCCTTAATAATGATCCTATGAAGACTTTGTCCCTGGAACCTTCTTCTGCTGTTGATATCCCTAAAGAAGCTGCTGCTGTGCCCACAGTCAATTCAGCCCAACGTCAGCAGTTTTCTCCTCCGCAGCGTGGTGGTCGTGGAGGAGGCAGGCGAGGACGCGGTGGTCGCGGCCGAGGTCGAGGAAACTATTATGACAATCGGCCCCCTCGTGCTAATGATGGTAATCGTCCCTGGTGCCAAATCTGTGGCAAGGTTGGGCACACTGCGCCCAATTGCTACCAACGGTATGCTTCTGCACCTTCTGCTAACACTGTATCTCCATCATATTCTGCTTATTCATGGTACCCAGACACTGGAGCAAGTCACCACGTGACTCCTGACCAATACCACCTCAATAACTACTGTGAGTATCCGGGCACCGACTCTGTACAAGTTGGTAATGGCACTGATCTGGCCATCTCTGGTGTTGGTAATTCCTTGTTCTCTCATCCCTTACGTCCACTTATTATTAAAAATGCCCTTCATGTTCCTCAAATTAACAAATCGTTGCTTTCAGTCCAACAATTCTCTAAAGATAATAGTGTCTTTTTTGAGTTCCACCCTAACCACTTCTTTGTTAAGGACCAGGTCACCAAGAAACCACTCCTCACAGGCAAGAGTAGTCAAGGGCTTTATGTTTTCTCTTCCCCATCAGCTTTGTCTCCTAGTGTTGTCATGACGGCTGTCCGGGTTGGAGCAGATGTGTGGCATCGTCGTCTTGGTCATCCCCATCAACAAGTTCAACAGCATATCATGAAGAATTTTTCTTATCCTGTGTCGCATAGTTCACCTAGTTCCTCATGTTTGGCATGTCCTTTGGGCAAATCTAATAAACTTCATTTACAGTCCAGCTTGCATCGTTCTTCACCACCTCTTGATTTAGTTTTTAGTGATGTTTGGGGCCCCTCCCCCTATACTAGTGTTGATGGTTTCAAGTATTACATTGTTTTTCTTGATGATCACACCAAATTCATGTGGTATTATCCCCTTAAACGTAAGTCTGATGCTTACTCTGTGTTCCTTTTGTTTCAAAACCAAGTAGAACGACAATTATCCACCAAGATTAAATCAATGCAAACTGATTGGGGAGGGGAGTATAGACCACTAAATAAACTTTTCCAACAATGTGGAATAAAGCATCGCATCATGTGTCCACATACACATGAGCAACAAGGGTCTATTGAACGGCGACACAGGCATATTGTCGAAACAGGGCTAACCTTGATGGCTACAGCCCACATTCCATTCCAGTACTGGAATTTTGTTTTTGAAACTGCCGTCTTCTTGATAAACCGCATGCCCACAAAAATTTTAGCACACAAGACACCATATGAGCTTCTGTATAAACATTCACCAGACTATTCTTTTTTGCGTGTATTGGGTTGTCTGTGCTACCCTTATTTACGACCATATAACCAGCATAAGTTTGATTACAGGTCTAAACCATGCATCTTTTTAGGTTACAGCCCATTACATCATGGGTATCGATGTCTTGATTATTCTACTAAACGCATGTATATTGCACGGCATGTCAAGTTTTTCGAAAATATTTTCCCTTTCACTTCTTTGTCTCAGGACGCTACTGTGCCACCACCTGCTCGTGACAATTGGGTCTCCATACCCCTTTCTGTCTTCTTCCCGGACAAGCCAGGACACACAGGTAACACTTCTACTCAAACACGTCCTCCGTCTGCTTCTCCTTCATGCCCTAGTACTTCTATTTCTAAATCTGACCCTGCACAGACCACTACACCAACAGTCACTATACCTGCAGCATCCTCTCCAGCTACTCGTCGACACTTGACTTTTTCAAATTCTGAATCCACTCCCACCTCTACACCCACACGGCCTGATCCAACACCTCGTTCTTCTCCACCTTCCACACCACCACCACCACCTCGCATGACCTTACGTACACATATCAAACCACCAACCAAGTACTCCCCTTCTAATTATGTTATCCAAAAACAAGAAACACCAACAACTGAGCCGGTGTCCTATACTGAGGCAGTAAAGTATAACGCATGGCAAGATGCCATGCATGATGAAGTAAATGCGTTGGTCCGGAATAACACCTGGACACTTGTTCCATATTCTAAGCACATGAATTTAGTAGGCAACAAATGGGTATACAGAATTAAAAAGAAGGCTGATGGGAGTGTGGAACGTTATAAAGCTAGATTGGTGGCCAAAGGATTCCACCAACGTGAGGGAATCGACTACAAGGAGGTGTTTAGTCCCGTAATCAAGCCAACCACCATCCGGGTAGTCCTTGCTCGTGCTTTATCCCTAAACTGGCCTGTCCACCAGCTTGATGTAAGCAATGCATTCCTCCATGGGCACCTCACGGAGGAGGTTTATATGCAGCAACCACAAGGGTTTGTCTCCAAAGATCATCCTCACTACGTCTGCCGACTCAATAAATCCTTATATGGGCTGAAACAGGCCCCGCGCGCATGGTATCGGCGCCTCAGTGACTTTCTACAAGGCCTTGGGTTTGTTATATCACGGGCAGATACCTCCCTCATGATTTACCGGCAAGGAACCATTGTTATCTATGCCCTAATTTATGTTGATGATATTCTGTTGACAGGAAATGATACTTGTTTTGTCAATAAGTTACTGGTGCAGCTGGGCAATGAATTCTCTATTCGCAACCTAGGCCACTTGCATTACTTCCTGGGCATTCAAGCTACGTACCATGAGGGAGGAGTGACACTAACTCAGACCAAATATATACAAGAGCTGCTGCACAAAGCAGGCATGACCGATTGTAAGGCTCTACAGACACCTGCCTCTACCTCCCACAAATTGCAGCAAGCAGGAGGGACACTCTATAATGATCCTACTCATTATCGTCAGCTTGTAGGCTCTCTTCAATATCTATCTATCACCAGACCCGATATTGTTTATGCCGTGGGTAAAGTGAGTCAATATATGCAAGCTCCCACTGAAGATCACTTCACTGCCGTGAAACGCATCCTTCGGTACCTGAAGCATACTAGCACACATGGTCTGTTATTCCGACGCAGCTCTACTACTGATCTTCATGTTTATACTGATGCCGATTGGGGAGGAAACTTAGATGATCGGAAATCCACATCTGGGTATTTGGTGTATCTAGGGCGCAACTTGGTGTCCTGGTCCTCTAAGAAGCAGCGGACAGTGGCGCGCTCTTCCACTGAAGCGGAATACAAGGCCATCGCCGATGGCAGTGCAGAAATACTTTGGTTACAGTCCTTGCTGCGTGAATTGGGAATTCCCTGCCGGGTACCGACTCTATGGTGCGACAACATTGGTGCCACGTACCTGAGCCACAATCCCATACAACACTCAAGAACCAAACATGTCTCCCTCGATTATCACTTTGTGCGAGATCAAGTTGCACACAAGAAACTTAATGTCAAATATGTGAGCTCAGACGATCAACTCGCAGACATCCTAACGAAGCCGCTGGCGTCCAAACGTTTTGCAGCATTACGAGCCAAACTGAACCTCTGTTCCCCCGGTTCCGTTTGCGGGGGTGTGTCAGCAAGTAGTATACTCAAACACAGTAATCTGTGTCATAGTTCTGTTAGTACACGACAGTGCTTAACAGACTGATCATGATGTATTTAGATGCACTTAGGATATGTATCTACTCACTCTGATGTATTTGCATGCATGAAGGATTTGTATCATGTATCTATTCTATTCTGTATATAAACAGTACGTAGGCAACACAATTGGTGTGCCTGACAAAATACGTTCAAAATCATCTCCTTGTTATT
>JAKUCV010007626.1:0-15919 GCA_028386065.3 Turnera subulata
AGCTTAACGGTAGATAGTGAACTCTTCAAGTGTATCTTGAAGGACTGGATTAGCCACAAATTAGTTGTGTGTGAACCAGTATAAAAATCTCTTGTGTCCTTCTATTTCTCAATTCCGCACTTCATTTCCTGCAAAGTTTTTAATTTTCGATCATAAGCTATTCACCCCCCCTCTAGCTTAAGTCTATTGTTCCTAACATCCTTCAATGGGATATGGCGTGCCATATGTTTGGTCATCATTGGTTGCTATCGATTTTTCTTTGGATAAACTTTGATTTCTTTCAGATCGGGTGTTGGACCTTTTGAGCCTTTAAGATCTTGACCTATTGAGCCTGCTGGATCTAGACCTCTTGAGCCTTTAGGATCTAGACCTCTTGAGCCTCTTGGATCTGTACCTCTTGAGCCTCTTGGTTTTGGACCTCTTAAGCCTCTAGGATCTGGACCTCTTGAGCTTCTAGGGATGGGCCTTGTTTTTTATTTTGCTTTCAACCTTGGGGGCTACATTGTGTATCCCACTCTTTGATCTCTATAAGTACCCTTATCTGTTGGGTATTTTAAAGGGTAAAGGACCTGTATGATAGAATTGCGAGGCTTAGGCATCAAATTTCTCCATCCTTTTTGGAATTGTCTCTTTGTAGAAGGACCTTGAGGACCTTTATTTTTTTTTGACTCCAAGAGGCCTTGTTATACGGATCTTCTTGCTTGAATGAGAGTTTGATGTGGCTACAATGGCTCATTGGACCTTGTTTGGTCTGAGTTGGCTCTCATTAGGCAAGCCTCGGATCTAGTCAGATCTTGCTACAACCTCCTTGATCTAGCTGGGTTGATTTAGATCTAATTGGATTAGTGTAGATCTTGCTTGGATCTAACCAAAATAGCCTTGGATCTAGTTGCACTTCATGTAGAACTTAATTTGATCTAGTTCCTTCTCCTTCCTCTAGTGATGTGTGGAGTATGTTATGGTAGTTGCAACCGATTTTGACCTTGTTTCTTTGCTTTTTTACAAGTTTTTGGCTATTGCTTGCTAGATTTGGTTTTGACTTGCCATTGTTTCTCATCACAAGGGAGATTCATGGGCTCCTTTTTGGTTTCTTGCCTATGTCCTGCCTCTACAATACCTTCTGATGGGAGTGTGAGACATAAATTTTTGTAATTTCGCCTACGGTTCCACTGTTGAAAATGATTTAGGTGCTCAGTGTACCTTCCGATGATCAGATTACGCCCTCAATGGTTAGAGTACCTCTGCCAATTTGAGTACCTCCGACGGCCGGAGTACCTCTAGTGACTAGAGTTCCATAAATTAGTGGGTTGGACTCTGCTATTGGACCTGAATGCTCAAGTTGAGAAGCATGGCTTTTTGTCCATTCCCCACAGACGGCGCCAACGTTAAAAATGGATTTTTTTACCGGGGTATAGATGTAAATTTCTCTTGGCATGATTGGAGATTCTTTGGCTTGATCTTGATATCCGGAGGACCTGATCTCTATGCTTGGAGTACTTGCTTCTGATACCCAAAGGACCTGATATCTATGCCTGGAGCACCTACAAGACTAACAAGAAGGACCCGGGGAAGTCCAAAGTTGTGAGCCCGGGAGGACCTCCGATGCCTAAGTTAGCAAAGGGGATTTTTCTCTATTAATTTGAGAGAGCATAGAGAGAGAGTTTTGAGAGTGGAGAATTTCCTTGTGGAGAGTAGAATTTTAAGGATTTGGTGTGTTGAAACTCTAATCTTGCCCACTTTTTATAGGGGTTTTTGGTGGTGGAGCATTTACTCTAGTTGTCCCTTCAACTCAATGTAACGCTCATCATATTTTCCACATGGTAAAATAGCTAGCTGGACTGGTCGTGGGCTTTTTGTATTGTATCTGGTCCTGGACTCCTATATTAGGCCTAGGCCTGGTCTTGAATTTTATCTCAATTGGGCCTTTAGGCCTTGAATGGATTATTTCATTCCACATCAACACCCATTTTAAGCAAAATCATACCAAAAACACAATCTTCTTAAATGATGATTTAACTCTGATTTTCTACGAAAATCAGAGCTAAAATTAGCCTGCAAGGAATGTGTTAATGAGCTAGATAAACTCTTGAGAATTCATTAACTTGTACCCTTAAACCCTTTCCTAAACCAAAAATAAATCATCTCAATATAATCGGGTTAAAAACAACTAAAAGAGCCCAAGCAATGAAATGAAATGTATTTTAATGTAAATAAACCTTATTATTTTTTATCCTAAGATTAAATCATCTCATTAATCCTAAAATTTAAATGCACAACGGTTTAGATTATCAAAATACATTAATTCTACTAAGTTAAATTCTTATCATGCCTTAACTCAAAATCAAATCATCTCATTGACCTTGAGCTTAAGCATGTTTGCAATCTAATGGGGTCAAATTTGGATGTTCACAATAGGAAAGGTTCTTTCTGGACATGCTATGCCCACAATCAAAAATCGATTCATAATATAGTCGGAGCTTGCCCCTGGTCTATGCAAATTATATTCTAATCAAAAGAATGAGGGATAATTCCAAGCCCCTGGTTTATGTAAATTCTACTATAATAGAAAAGGTCAGTGAATAGACATGCCCTAGTCTTTTGAATTTGGTCAAAATCAAGGGTGTCATGCCCCAATTTCTGTCAAAATATAGCAATCAAAGCAATCAACTCATTTAATGAATTCAAAATGTGTATGCAAGTGTGAGGAGCCGACCAAAAACTAATTTTATCCCTCATTGGATCAAAGGAGTCGCCACCCAAATTTTATTAAGGACAAAATTCAGGGAAAAACCTTGACATCCATTACCACAATGACTAGTCATAGTGTACCAAAGATGTAGGATTCGGGGATTCCTCACAGATGGGAAGGTGTTAGGCAAACGTCCATGTTGGGGTGAAATCGTGTGCAATTGAAGAACAAAGTACGCCTCATGCACAAACAGAAGAAAACAAAAAAAAAATAGAAGAAAAAACAGAAAAAAAACACATAATTGAGCTTGAGATTCCACCACTAGAGTCCACCTACGTACTTCTGCGACCAGATTCAATGCTCACGTAGTTCTTATATGGTACCACAGCACATGACAACACAACACAACATGACACAACACAACACGACACAACACAACATAGCACAACATAACACCACACAAAACAACAGGAACATCACGACAGCGACATCACAAAACCAACATCACAATAACAAAATTAAAAGAACAAGAAACACATAATTTGGCTTGCATCCCGTTTTCAGACCGAGACTACCTACGTACCCGCGTGACCAAGGTCAAAGCCACGTAGTTCTAACATGGCTACTTTATAACCATCATAGAATCATTATCAATAGCATCAAAAGAGCACAACATAGCAGCAAAAATTGGAATAAAAAAGGATTAGAGTTACCTCTTGAAGCCCTCCTCTCGCTCCTATAAGCTTTCCGCTCCTCAACAGAATCTTGGCTTGACTTCAATAAAAAACTGGTACTGATGGATGCCAAATCAACGTTTGAAGTCAACAAAAAAGTTGTAGACCTCTCTCTTAGCTTTCCAGAGACACCAAGAATGCAATAATCTAATGTTTACAGCCTGAGATATCGCGATTTTCCCGAGACTGCACAAGGAAAAAACACTCCTCTCGGGTTTGCAGTCGTTCTTTAATGATTTGCTCCAATCGACCTCCCTTTTGCAATACTCTTCTTCTCCTTTTGCTTCTGGCTTACTGCTACACCTCTCCACGAGATCTCTCCAGAAAATCAGCTCCTCTAATGCCTCCTATGCTCAAAGATCAAGGGTTTCTCTTAGCACTCAAGGCTTTAGGTGTGTAGAGAATAATTCTGATATGTTCCAATTGTGTGTAATGAGGAGTCTATTTATAGTGTACAGGGGGTAAAGGGTTGTCCTAATAATCTAAAGGTCGAGATTGAACCCCTAAATCTGACGATTACGGGCTAGGATTGCGAAAAAGAGGAAAAAAAAATGATTTTGGAACCATTGACCGCCATAGCCTCGGCGGTCATGTCGTGATGACCGCCAGGGCTTAGCGGTCTTCTTTCCAATTCCGCCAGTGGCGTCGGACATGTTGCCATGTCCACCACCGACTGTGCAATTTTTCTTTTTTTCTTACATTTTTTTCCTCCAATCCGATTCCTAGTTGGTTTCCACGCCCTCTAGAGTATTCCCTGACCCAGAAAATACCCTAAACTTATCTCCTACTCTACCACTTTTCCTTTTTATCAATTACACATCAAATTATTCCTTTTTCCTATTAAAACCACCGTGAAAACACAAAAATAGGCAAAATATGTAATTAATCCTAAATTTCTACGAAAATTAGGATTAAAATCAGCTACAGACCATGTGTTTAAATGGGCTGTAATTGTTAGCCGAAGCTTAATATTTATCTCTAACCCAAAATTAATTAAATATTGCCAAAAATAAAATAAAGGAAATAAGCAAGTAAAATAGCGTTATTCAACCATATTAAATTAGAAACACATTCATGCCATCAATCAAATCTTCTCATCAATTAAAGACACAAATATATTCATAATTCAAAATAATAGAATAAATCATGTGTCAAATTTAGGCGTTTACGGATGCCCCTCGTTGGTGAGGATTTAGAAATCTGAAGACGCACCAACGAAAAGAAGAACCAAATTTGAAGGAGTAGCTACTGATGCTAATGATGTTGTTGTGATGTGCTGGAATTTTGAGCAGCTATGCTCTTGGTTTGAAAATCTGGGCAGGTGTGCCACCAAGGTTCAATCAAAATTTTCCAAAAGATGGGGCAACTATCCCCCAATGTGTAATTATCTCAAAATTTTAGGCAGCTATGTCTATGATGCGTGGTTATCTCAAAAGCTCGGGGTAGCTATGCCCCTAACTTGAGATCAATTTAAAAAATTCGGACAGCTATTGTGAGGACTCAACCCAAAATCACTTGAGCCTCCTCTCCTATTCCTTTTTACCTTCTTTCTCGAGTCAATCCCATGTCAATGGAGTCGCCATTTTATTGAGGATAAAATTTAGGAAAAGCCTTTGAATGACTCCTTTTAGGCAACTGTTCTTTGCGAACCAAAGACATGGGATCGGGAGTTTGTCATGTATGGGAAGGTGTTTGGCACCTATCCATGTTGGGTCAAAACTTTGTGCAATTGAAGAGTTTTTATATGCCTTGTACAGATGTGCGTGTGTGGAAACAAATGAAAAGAAAAAAGAAGGGGGAGAAGAAGAAGATTTAGCTTGCAACCCGTTATGAAACCGAGACTACCTAAGTACCCGAGTGACCGGGGTCAAAGCCACATAGTTCTAAACCTGCCAATAGCGTGCCACTTACATCATCAAAAGCATTATCAAGTATTCAGCAAAAATCATACAAAAAGGGGTTAGAGTTACCTCTTATAGCCCTCCTCTAGCTCCATGGATTGGGTTGTGTTCTACACCCACCTTTTTGCCATTTCTAAGCTCAATGGTTGTTCCCTTCTTTATCTCCTTTTGTTGGAATATTGGTGATGCTCCCCACAAAATTTCTCCAGAGTTTCTGCCTAAAAATGTGTTTATGGACTTGGAGAGGTAGAGTTTCTCCAAGCACTAAGAGCTTATAGGTGTGTATGTGAGAGAGAATGTGTGTCCTTTGAAATGTGAATGGGGGGTCCTATTTATAGTGTTCTGGGAATCCTATGGGCATGGACATGCTTAATGATCGAGATTATGCCCGAAAATCTTGACCAAAACCGCGTAAGATCGAATTAGGAAGGAAAATCAAAGGAAAAATATGTTCCAATGCACCTACGACCACAGTGACGGGCGGTCATCGCGAGATGGCCGCCATGCCCTGCGGTCATCCACGCATAACCGCCCGGACATGGCGGTCTTCCCGCAATGACCGCCCGATCACAAGGGAAAGAGGTGTTCTTGCCTTTTTTAGCCTTCAATCCCCCTAATTTCTCCCTGATTTGATCTTGCTGCATAATCAACCCAGAATCACTCCATCACTTGATTACTACTCCCCCCAATCACCTCCTAATTGATTCATATACATTAAATTCCCTATTTTATGCTCAAATCATACCAAGAACATAATTTCCAATTAAATGATGATTTAACTCTGATTTTCTACGAAATTCAGAACTAGAATTATCCTGCAAGAAATGTGTTAACGGGATGATCAAACTCTGGAGAACCCCTATTTCATTAACCTGGGCCTCTAATTTTATTCCTAACCCAATAATAAATCATCTCACTATGCTTGGGTGACAAATAAGTAAGAAAGCCCAAATAATTGTAATAAGGTATATTTTGGCTAAATAAACCATAGTATATATTCTCATCCTAAGATCAAATCATCTTATTAATCTTAAGATTCTAATACGTAAAGGTTTAAATTGCCTAAATATATGAATTTCACTAAAATAAATTCCAAACACATCCTAACCTCATGATCGAATCATCTCATCAACCCAAGGTTAGAACATGTTAGAAATCTAACTTAGTGAAATATTCGTGGGTCAAATTTGGGTGTTCATAGATGCTAGTGTAATGCCCAAAAGTCAATCATTGGATGATTATATAGTCATGTATATTTATTAAGATTTTATTCCAATAAATATGTTTATCAGTGATAAATGCTTGCATATATTTATAACCTAAGAATATTTTATATTCTTGAAATGTCCCTCATCAATTATTATTATGTATGGGTTGTAATAATAAATTAAGACTAGCGTATGTTGAGAATTATATGAGATATGAATTCTACATACGGGCACAAGTTTGAGAACTTGTGGACTGGACTGACCCGACATAAGAACACTGTGTGGACTCATGTTGTCATTAGTGATTCTTATATGTACTATCATTAGACCTGAGATTATCAAGGTTCCCAACATATGAGTCATATACTTTGATATTACTCTTGGTCATTCGTAATTGAGTAGACCTAAGAGTAATCATTGGGTATATGATATAATGTGTAGTGGGTTTTGTATGATCAAGATGGGATTCGTCCAACCCATATAACGGGTATCTTATCAGTTAGGCCCCTTGATAGAGTTGAACTGTAAATACATGGCCATGCTCGGATTAAGTGATATGGAGATATCATTTGTATCTGTTTTACGCAGTTAACTCGGGGATCAAGAAACGTTAGATTAAACATATATGAGAATGACACATTTCATGTCTTTGATCTTGATATAATGGGACGAAAGGATAATGACATTTTTTCCGAGGCATAATGAATCAGTACTGATCTTGTCTTTTGGGTAGCAATGATGTGTTGCTAGACACCGCTCATTGTTTATAATTGTAAATGAGAGTTTATAATTATTACCAAACATCACAAGTGCCTACAGGGTCACACACTTACAACTGTTGATTAGAGCCAGTGGTTAGACCATGGTTGGACCAGGTTATTGAGCTAGTGGTTAGGCCATAGTGGGACTATGGTTGGACCGGGTCATTTTGGGTTGATTTGGTTCACTAATTACCAGAATTATTGAGCTAGAATTAATGCCATATGATGTGTAATCCTATATATTCATATATATATGTTTAATGGCATAGTGGAGCATTAAGTCATAGTGGAAACTTAATCATGAAGGATAAGGCATGATTTTGTTGGCCAATGACTCATTAAACTATGCATTATGTGTTGTCTATGATTGATTGAGTGTATAATCAGATTATGCATATTCATTCAGACTAACCTCATACACATTAGTTAGACAAGAAACACATCAAACACTCTAGGCTCTCTAGCTCTCGGGATTCTACAGCTAGCACTGCGGTTCGGGAGTGCTCGGGTTAGTGATCGTGTGACGGTTGCTAGCGGTCATCAACGGTTCGTGTGGATACCGTAGAGGAGTCAGATTTCTGTCCTGTTCTTGCTGATTCGGATCATCAGTTAAGTGAAAGATCTCAACATATCCAGGTATGAAAATTTTGTTATTTGGTTTACCCCGTTTCACATGGATCCTCTATTATTTCCAGGTTTTCTGCTGCACATATTGTCTCTTTGTTTGCATACTCAGCAACTTACAATAGATGCCTCTCATTGATGAGTCCTTAGTGAATAAGGACGAAACAACGCAGGAAATGAGCAACCAAATTTGAGTGACCGATGTAAGTGGCACACTGTCAAGGGTTGGAGCATCACATGCTCCATTTCAGGAATCATCTCATCCTGAAGGTGAGGGATTAGCCCTCGGTTCACGGGAATCATCTCAACCCGTGATTACGATAGAATCATTTCATTTATCGGGTCGTCAACAAAGAATCATCTCATCTTTGCCAACTAGGGATTTGGCTCCTCCCTAGGGGGTAATTTAGGCGTCGCCTACTTTCTTGGTCTAGTGGGAATCATCTCATCCCATGTTTGTGACTAACGAAATCATCTCATCCCAGGATTTACGAGAATCGGGTCCTCGGCTTATGATTTGTATGTCTCGAGGCTGGTCCGTTTCTGGACAATTTCATCTCATGGTTTGCGGGAGCAGGGTCCCGACTTTTGGATTGTATATTTCAAGGTTTATGGGAACTCGGTCCCGGCTTACTGGACTCTCTCATGCTTGGTTTGTCACATGTTTGGATTCTCTCAAGTATGGTTTGTGGGAGCTGCGTCCCGATTTCAGGTCTGGACTTTCTCAAAGTTTGCGGGAGCTCGGTCCCGACTTTGGGTTTGTGTATCTTTCAAGGTTTGCGGGAGCTAGGTCCCGGCTTTAGATGTCTGCCTCTCAACGTTTGCGGGAGCTCGGTCCCGGCTTACTGGACTCTCTCATGTTTGGTCTCTCTCATCTCTTGGTTTGGATTTGCTCACTTCACAGTTTGTGGGAGCTGGGTCTCGGCTTATGGATTTGCTCACTCCTCTCTGGGTTGCAAGGATTGGGTCTTCGGTTTTTGGATTTGCAAAGACTTGATTCTCTCATGGTTGGTTGGTCCCGTGTCTGGGCTTGCTCATGTTCGGGTTTGTTTCATGGCTCCTCTCATCACTGGGCTGGTTCTTCTCAAGATCTTCTCTCATTTTTTATTCGTCGGGGTTTTATCTCATACAGGTTTCCTTGCTTCTAGACTCTCTTGTGACTAGGTTCTCTTATCTCTCGGGATAGCGAAATCTGGGTCTTTGGCTTTGGACTGGGTTCTTTCGTCTTTCGTGGTAGGTGGTGGATATGACCTCACGATTTTGGTTGTCTCTTCTTCTGCTCTCGGGTGCTGGGTGGTCTGGGTTGGATGTGAGTATTTCCGGATGGTCTAGATGTTTCTGGTTCCCTCATAGCCTCACAAGTGTTTATTTAAACAATTTCTTTTTATCATTCATGGTTCAAAAATATGCATACAAGGATTTTACCTCAGGGAAGGAATTGTTCCGGGGCACGGGGCTACGAAAATCGAGAAGTGGGATCATGTGGAAGGTGGCGGTCATTCGAGGAAGTCCGTCCGAGCCTGGCGGTCATGTAGGGATGACCGCCAGGTCTGGGCGGTCATCCCGCCATGACCGTCGTCTCCCCACGGGTTTTAAAACCCTCTTATCCTTCTCTCTCTTCTTTTATTTCACTCAAACACTCCCAAAACACCCAATCCTCCTGATTCTCTCCTCCTTCATCATCCAAAAACCCTCTAAAATCTCTCCCAAGCTCTCCTACTCCTACTCTATGGCGTCATCTTCGTCCAATCTCCCGAAATCGCGCGAAGAGACTATAAGGAAATACCACCCGAAATCCAATCCGGAAGAGAACACAAGCTTGTTGCTGAAATCCCCAGATAGGCACGTCTCCACTCAACTCCCCAAAACCTAGTAATTGATTTCTAATGCTCAAAACCCATTGAATCCCTATTTTGATTGAAATTCGAGTCTATACCAATATGCCCCTTGAATTCGGATTTGTGCAATCCATGCTGTGTTTGAACATTTAGAAATGCCCCTAGGATGCCTATGGTGTTTTTCCATATGCTTTTTTCATGGATAAAACACAAGAAATCACGGATTGAGGTTTTCCCAAATTGGGGGTTTAGGGTTCTTGGCAAAACTTGGAGATTTTTGGTGATTTGGGCGTTGTTTTGTTGATATGGATGCATAGAATCAATGTTAGGTGATTGGGTATTGATGGGCTTGTCCCAATTTTGGCCAATTTCGAATTTCATCATGGCAGGTTTTGTGACTTTCTTGTGTTTTGACCCGTAAATAAAATTATGTTTTGATGCTGAAAAACATAATGCAAGTATGTAATCTCATCCCTATGACGGATGTTTCTATGTATGTGGTCTTGGTTTGGTTTTGCCGAGCCTGAGTTGGCGTGAGCATTGACTTCTCTTGGTATATCTTATGCAGGATCCCAATGAACGGCAGTGGAGCCATGCCGGAGCTAACACTTGCCATCTCATCCTTACATATGTGAAGAAGGACAAACCAGTCCAGGAGATCATCAAGAGAGTTAGTTTGTGAGATTTCTTCTATACTTTCCGAGGGGACAAAGTTGATCTGCAGGCGGTGTCGGCCTTGGATGAAAGGTGGTGGGACACCACCAACACCTTTCATTTGGCCTGTGGAGAGATGACGATGATTCTTTTGGTTTTTTCTCATATCGCCAGACTGTTGTTCCAGAGCTCACCAGTTATCTTTGACCAGCAGTTAGGCATCGATCGCTTTCAAGAGCTAGTAGGCCTTGTACCTCGATGGGTTCGCATATGCAAGGTATCGCCCAAGTGGCTGCAGGATGCCTTATTGGACAATTAGTACCCCAGGACGCCTGAGCAGCGGGCTCTGGGCTTGATCTTAGTGAGCATGAATAGGACCCTCTTTGCGTCGGGTAGTGATCGGGTTGTTGATAGGTCCGGTTCACTCCTTTTGCGGCTTATCAAGAAAGACTAGTAGGCGACAGTGCTATGGTCTTTGAGATAGATCAACACCAGAGTATACTTGGGTATCCCGGCAAGCTGGTATGGTACCTCGGGGAACGTGTTTGGGCACAGATCCTGGGGGAGCCTCAGATACCATCTGATCCACCAATATCTATACGGGACATCAATGTGTGGGGTGGAGCCGTTGAGGATGACTACTTAGATTGGCATCCTAATGACTTGGCCAGCTTCGGTGACTATTCCTCTTTCATCAGTAGGTTCTTGATGCCCCCTTTAACTACCCCAGAGGCTGGAGGATCGGTGACTAGTGCGGGTCCCTCTCGTCAGAGCTTAGTCTCGAAGAGGAGGAAGAGTACTGGGGCGTCTTCTTCTACCTCTCGCCCTGCTCTCCTGGTGTGCGAGGCTGACTTCGAGTCCTTTGACGATGCTTATAGGAGTTGCCGGATGCCCTTCTCTGTGGATCTCCTACCTGATTTCCCACCTTTCCCTGCTGACATTGTTACGGTACCTTTCTTAAATTGTTTTTGTCAAAGTATTCTTTCCCTTCTTTATATGGTTCTTGATTTTCCCCTGATGACAGCTTCCAGCCACTGACGCTTCTTGACTCTGGACATTGCTCGGGCGGGCAAAGGCAACCTTGACGGCCCAGGCCATTAAGATACGAGAGTTGACTTCTTGTGTGAGGAAGAGAGGTTGTGCTCGTCCTGTGTCATTATCTCGGGAACCCCATCCCTAAGCCCTTTTCGTTCCGCCAGCTGCCCCTCGGCCGAACGCTCATCCTACTGATCATGCATCGGGTGATTCTGAGGATACCATACACAAGCATACCCGACCGGATCGCCAAGCTCGGAGCAAGAAGAGACGTGCTTGATTTGTGTATGATGCATGCATGTCCTAGGTTCTAGATGGATGCATTGTGACGGATTTTCTCTTCCTTTTTGTATGTATGCATGTATGTCCTAGGTTATGGACATATGTACTTTGGTAGGACTTGGCCACGTGTGGAATGCATGTATGCATGTTTGTTTTCCCTACATGTGAGATGCAACCACGTATGCAATTTATGAAAATTACCTAGCCGTGTGAATGTTGGATTGGTTTGGGTAATGGCTTGACGGGTTGTTACCATTTTTGCCCATCAGATGAAACGTTAAAGATTATCACGAGTGACAGTATTGATGACAATGAGCATGATCCCCAGTTTCCCCAATCATCTATTAGTCTTAATTTTTGCCTAGGCTGCCCTTGCGGGTTTTCAACCTAGCAGACGTGTCCTAATTTTTTCCTAGGTCACCTTTTCAGGTTTTCAACCTAGCAGACGGATTCCCCCTCTCTTTCTTCATCATCTTTTTTTCATTTCCTCAAGGGTGTAAAGTGATCGGGTCGTCTGGCCAAGCGAGGATGAACTCTAGATTTTTTGTCTTATGGTGGCACTACTGGGGCGATTACTTGGCTCTGATTCTTCTTCAATTTGGTTGCGGGCATGTAATCAGAAAACACTCCAGTGACGCTGCCTCAATGCCTAGGGATACTTTCACAGTGCATAAAACTTGAGCTAAAACCCCATCAACCTTTACTAACTTAGCTTTGGAACCGAAATTATTTAAACCGGGCTCACCATAGAGTTACCTACGTACCAGTAGAAATAATATTTAATCCTTCTCAAATCTTATAGTAAGGCTAAAAAATATAGAAGATTTTAAATGGCACATTGGTTGTGAAGTTAAGAAAAACACCTTCCTTTTTTTTGTTTTGTTTTTTTTTTTTTTTGGAAGGTGACTTCACAAGCTAGGCTAGTAATGCGGGACATAGCACCTTGAGATAAAGATTTGAAGAACAAATTCGATTTACTAGATCTGGTCTTCGTAGTTCATTTTATTGTTCCCAAGCTAAGCCAATAAATTCCGATAAGGCTCAAGGCATCACATTTGTAGATAGGAAGAATAGGACATTTATTTTGTGGGCTTCAGTGAACTAAAAACTAATCAAAGATATCAAAACAGACGACATTGACTCTTTGGGTGAAGTTAACAAGGACGGACTTCGACTCCCCTTTTTATTGAAAGTAAAAGACAGACTCGACGCTTTTGACTTAAAAAAGTCCTATCCCCTCCATTTAGCGATTTTAGGCATTCTTCCCCACCACCCATTCTATCTTGTCCGGGTACACGAGCTTTCTTCGTGGGACTATAACAGTAGTTTCTTTCGGATCGTCTAGTTGGGCTTCAACCGTCATTGCCTCATGGTCAGTTTCTGGATCATCTCATCTTCCCCATTAGCCATCACGTTGTTGTATGACTTAGAGCGTTCCTCAGATCTCTGAGTGTCTCCCCAATCATCCCATTTGCTCTCCCTTAATTCTTGGATGCAATCTCAGAGGGTCTCTTTTGCCTTCATGCTTTCTCGAGTGAGTGCTGCATTCCGAAGTTGGATGCCCCTCATTACATCTTCGACCAAAGCATATTGCCCCATAGCATCCCGAAATTGTTTCATAGCCACTTGGGCAAGTGGTTGTCCTAGCAAAAAGCCTCTGAGAATTGTCTCTTCCAATTGGCTCATTAAGGTTCTGAACATGGATTATACCTCCTTTTCTTGTTGAAGGCTTCGGTATTCATAAACTGGAAACTCATCCCCCACTGGCTAATTTTTCGGGCCCATTCCCATGACGACGACACCTTTGGACTGGTTAGTATGCTCATTTCTCATGGTTCCTTTGCACTATCAAAGATGAGAAAGGGGAACTCAGGATCTCCTCTGGGTGGGCTCAAAATAAGAAGGGTTGGCAACAAGGGGTTTGGGTAAAGAAGGTGGCATAAGAATGGACTCGTGACTCGGTTATACTCATTTTGAAATGATGCAAGATGTTATGTGTTATGCAGACCTAATAACCAAATGCCCAGGACAATTGGACATTAACCCGAATCAACACAAAACAAGTCTCCTTCTGAATCTTGACTGGTCTCCCCTTGAAGATGGGACCTTTTTTCTTACTTAGTAACCATGGATGACTTCCCCCTCTTCTCAGCTTTTCACATCCCCGATGTATGCATAAATTCAAACCCCAAAATAACAAGATGATAATATGACATATACCACACAAAAATACACTTATTGATTCAATATGCATGAGAAGCTTAGGGTATGCAGCTGGTTGGGGCTAAGAGATTGCCGCTAGGGAATTGTTTGACCTACTCACATGTGATAATGGATATCGTGTGAGGTCCAAGGCCCATTAATCCCCATCATTGCTAAGCAATGAGAAACGGGTTCACTCATGCCACTATCGCTTAAGGAAAGCATTGTAGCGGACTCGGATTCCCTCGCCCTCTTATGTTAGAGGCTTCACAACAATCGTCTTGAATACAAGGCACTTATGATGACACATAGAAAGGCATACAAGACTCGACGATTGCACAAAGTTTCTTGAACCCACTACTTCCCCACTGGAGTCGCCAGTTGTGAGGATCCGACCCAAAATCACTTAGGCCTCCTCACCTATTCCTTTTCACCTTCTTCCTCGGGTCAATCCCATGTCAATGGAGTCGCCACCCAAATTTTATTAAGGACAAAATTTGGAAAACCCCTTTCAATGACTCCTTTTAGGCAACTGTTCTTGGCGAACCAAAGACATGGGATCAGGGATTCGTCATGGATGGGAAGGTGTTAGGCACTCGTCCATGTTGGGTCGAAACTTTGTGCAATTAAAGAGTTTTAGTATGCCTTGTGCAGGTGTGCGTGTGTAGAAACAAATGAAAAGAAAAAAAAAAGGGGAGAAGAAGAAGATTTGGCTTGCATCCCGTTATGAAACTGATACTACCTACGTACCTGAGTGACCGGGGTCAAAGCCACGTAGTTCTAAACATGGCATTAGCGCGCCACTTGCATCATCAAAAGCATTATCAAGTATTCAGCAAAAATCATACAAAAAGAGATTAGTGTTACCTCTTGTAGCCCTCCCCTAGCTCCTTGGATTGGGTTGTGTTCTACACCCACCTTCTTGCCACTTCTAAGCTCAATGGTTGTTCCCTTCTTGATCTCCTTTTGCTGGACTATTGGTGATGCTCCCTACGAAATTTTTCTAGAGTTTCTGCCTAAAATTGTGTTTAAGGACTTGGAGAGGTAGAGTTTCTCCAAGCACTAAGAGCTTATAGTTGTGTATGTGAGAGAGAGAATGTGTGTCCTTTGAAATGTGAATGGGGTGTTCTATTTATAGTGTTCTAGGAAGCCTAGGGGCGTGGACCTACTTAATGAACAAGATTATGCCCAAAAATCTAGATCAAAACCACGTAGGATCGAATTAGGAAGGAAAATGGAGGGAAAATATGTTCCAGCGCACCTACGACCGCCATGACGGGCGTCATCGCGAGACGGCCTCCATGCCCGGTGGTCATCCATGCATGACCGCTTGGACATGGCGGTCTTCCCACAATGACCGCCCGGTCACGCGGGAAAGAGGTGTTCTTGCCTTTTTTAGCCTTCAATCCCTCTAATTTCTCACTGATTCGATCTTGCCGCGTAATCAACCCCTAATCAACTAAGAATCACTCCATTACTTGATTACTACTCCCCTAAACACCTCCTAATTGATTCATACACATTAAAATCCCCACTTTATGCTCAAATCATACCAAAAAAACAATTTCAATTAAATGATATTTTAACTTTGATTTTCCACAGCTAGAATTATCCTGCAAGGAATGTGTTAATGGGCTGATTAAACTCTGGAGTGTTAGAACCTATGTCTTCATGGTTCATTCATTACAGGTTTTGATAAATGACAAACCAAGATCATAACCAAGATGAAGCAAAAAGAAATCAAACAAACAAGCACTCAACCAAAGTGATCAAGTACTCAAGTGAAGATATAATCAAGAGTTGAAGTGCAAAGAAGAGCAAGAGAAGTTAGGGCCTATTTGTACAAGGTAAAACACTCAACTTCTCTTAGGCATTGGCTCAAACAAAACACATTTCAATCATACAATTCATTAGCATGATTTCAAACATAAAGATGTGTTTTCAGTCCAAAACATCGATGTTCTGAAAGCGAACATCGATGTTCTGTTTTT
>JAKUCV010007628.1:0-18766 GCA_028386065.3 Turnera subulata
GTCGAGATATTACAATTATCCACTCGCACCTTCCTAGGATAAACAATGGCACCTTTGCGAGGGCAAAAACCTACCAATTGTTGATCTTAGGCTTGATGAGTGCTTATCATGGAAGGCAACTAAGAACTTAATATTTCATCAATATATGTTCATACATCTCATGCATAAGTTCAATAAAGCATACATTGATGTTATGTAATTAACATTTTATATATCACATATACAATAACTATGCATCTTATGCAACATTAGCCGCTACGCAGGGGTGTCACTGCTCATGAACATCGATGTCCTAACTTGCACATCGATGTTCAATGGCCTCTGGAACTCAAGAACATCGATGTTCAACTTTTAAACATCGATGTTTGAGTAATCTTGAACCCCAAAACGATCTGACAGTAGCTCAAGAACATCGATGTCTAACAGTTGAACATCGATGTCTTGACTATCTTGAAGGTTCTCAATTTTAGGCAGTAGCATTTGCACATCGATGTTTACTTTTAAACATCGATGTTTGAAGCTTCAGGGACTCCAGAACATCGATGTTTAACTATTGAACATCGATGTTCTGATGGTACTGGATCTTCAACCTCAGGCAGTACACCTTGAACATCGATGTTCTAACTTGAACATCGATGTTTAAGGAAATCTGCCTAGGCCTACAGCATGGCACATCGATGTTCAACTTTTGGACATCGATGTTCAATGCATTCTGCCAAGGCCAGACTACCTAGAACATCGATGTTCTAATTTGAACATCGATGTTCAGTGGTCTCGGCCAAGGCCAGCATGATGACATCATCGATGTTCTGCTTGAGAACATCGATGTTCTGCCTGTCAAATGCTTGAACGACTATCGTTCCTAAATCAAATTGACAATCGATTTACGGGTCGAACCTTTCGACCTTCTGCCTGGAAAACTTTGATTGACATCTCATATCAACCATCAACATATTTTTTTTTTTCAAAACTCTTTTGACAAAACACAACATCAAACACATATACAATTGAAATTAAAAACAATGATCATATAACACATCAATTGTACATGCATGAACATATCAACATATGCACATTTATCCAGTTCAGAGCTTCACAAGATGGCTCCACTACCACTGTAAGTTTCCTAAGAGCTATATGACACTCATACAAAGGCTCATAAAGCAGCGGAAAGACAGGAAACTACCCTAGAACCACATGTGAGGCTACAAAACCGAATAACAAATTTTACTTACTTGGAGATTAGGATCTTTCACCTAATTATGTGTATAGAACCAGCAAGAGCAGGATGAAAACGTCCCCTCCTCTACGGTATCCACACGAACCTTGATCGTCCCGGAAACGTCACACAAATCCAAGAACGGGCACCTCCACTTGATGTGCTAGCAACAAGAATGGAAGCTTGTGTATATGGGTGTGTTTGTACTTCTTTCTTTTACACAGAAGAAGAGGGTTGGGAGGAGATATGCTAAGCTCTGAAAATGCAGAAGCAAAGAGAGAGAGAGGAAGGAGTAATCTGATCACCAAAAGCCATAGACCCCTCTAAGCATAATGCATAAGTGGGTTAGGCATAATGGCCAACAAGGTGGACCATTAGTGATGACCCTCACCACTAATGTCTCCCACTAGCACAATCAGATTATAACACTCCACAAAAGCATGTCTCATCAATAATTCTGATAATTATTGACCCCAAAACGACCCTGGTTCAACCATGGTCCAACCACGGTCCAACCACACCCGGTCCAACCATGGTCCAACCATGGTTCAACCACCTGCCCGAATCAACGGTTCTATGTGTGTGACCCTGTAGGCACTTGTAACGTCCGGCAATGATTGTAAAATCTCATTTTACAATCATAAACAAAGAGCGGCGTCTAGCAACACATCATTGCTACCCGAACGACAAGATCAGTACTGATTCTCTATGCCTCGGAATATGTCATCGTCCTTTCGTCCCATTATCAAGATCAAACATGAGACATGGAATATGCCAATCTCATATATGTCTAATCTATGTTTCTTGATCCCCGAGTTAACTGTATAAAACGGATACCCGTGATATCAACATATCACCTAATCCGAGCATGGCCATGCATTTCACAGTTCAACTCTATCAAGAAACCGTATGATAATACACCCGTTATATGGGTCGAACGAATCCCGTCTTGATCAATCAAAACCCACTACATACTCGTCATATACCCAATGATTACCCTTATGTCCACCCAGTTACGGGTGACTAGGAATAATATCAAAGCATATGATTCATATGTTGGATACCTTGACGATCTCAGGTCAAAGGACAACACATCTATAAGAAACACTAATGACATACATATAACGTTCCATGTAGTGTTCTTATGTGGGTCGGTCCGGTCCACAAGTTCTCTAACTTGTACCCGTATGTAGAATTCATATCACATATAAATTCACAACATACGCTAGTCTTAATTTATTATTACAACCCGTCCATAATAATAACCGACTAGGGACATTTAAGAATACATCAAATATATAAACTAGGGTTATAAATATGTGCAAGTAATTATCTCATAATCATATTTATTGGAATAACCTCAATTTATGTACATGACTACAATCATCCATAGATTGGCTTTTGGGCACATAACTAACACCGAGGACTCTGACACCTATGATCCAAATACTAGGGCAAGATGAGTGAGGGCAACGTTGCTAAGACCAATGTGGCTTAGGAATCCTTGGATCTACTGAAAGATCCAAATGTCAGAGATGCACTTTTGGCCTTGAAGAAAGGGAAGATGGTGTCCCTTTGGAGTGATGGGGGACAAGGCTCGAAACCAGACATTGAGAATAATGTGGTGGTCTTCCAGGATGATGACTCGGTGACATAGGAATCCAAAGGAGATTGGGACAGGCTTAGAAGAGTGGAAGAATTTGCGGGAAGCCATGAAGAGGAAAGAGGATGATTGGAACTTGGAACGTCTATCTTTGTTCCCTGAAGCCCGCCTTCCTGAAAAGTTCAAGATGCCGGACATCGAGAAATTCAATGGAATGGGATGCCCAACAACTCATCTGAAGATCTATGTCAGGGTGCTGCAACCTCTTGGGATTGGGCCCGAGTTGATGGCCCAGTTGTTTTAAAGGACTTTATCAAGAGCAGCCCTAAAGTGGTTCATGAATTTGGATGAGAGCAAGGTGAGCAAGTAGGAAGACTTCTGCAAAGAGTTCTTGAACCAATATAGCTACAACACTGAAGTGCATATGACCAAGAGGGATCTCAAGATAACTAAGCAAGAAGCCTAAGAGACGTTCTCAGCCTTTATCACAAGGTGGTGTAACAAGGCATCATTAATGGTGAATCGACCTCCACAAGAGGAGCAAGTGCAAATGGTGATCAAGAAATTTCAACTGATGTATTATAATCGTATGGTTGGCAATTATTATGCTGATTTCAAAGCCCTCAATGGGGCAGGGACACAGTTGGAGGATGCAATTGCTTCCGGCAAGATTAAAGTAGTAGTGGACACCACTACCCCTACAAGGAAACAAGTCCGTTGAAGTAAATCACATGACTACCCAGGCACTGGTGCAAGTTGGGTCAAGATTTAGGGAATTCAACCCTCTTCCTATGTCTTTGGGAAAGGTTTTCAAGAAATGTATGGAGGTAAACCTATTGCAGCCTTTGGAGTCGAAATCTGGGTCTCCGATTAGAGGGGACCTGAATAAGTTTTGTGAATTCCACCAAGTGGCCGGGCATGCCACGGACGATTGTTTTAGACTCCGTCACGAGATCCAAGATCTGGTGGAAAAAAATGAGATAGTCTTGCCCCCAAAAGATGTAGAGATGTGAGAGGGCTGATAAGCGATAGTGTTTGCTACGTTTGAAAGAAGTGCAAGTTTTGTTCATCATTTTTATGACTTTGCTTTTGTGTCTTGTGTTCACTTAATCAATAAAATGTGCCTCTTCTTTCCTATCTCGATGATTGCATTTCATGATTTAGAAAGTGACATAGTTTTTGCTAAGGTGAACGGATTTTGAAACCATTTCAAGTTTGGCTTGCCGAACTTCTAAACGGATCAATTCAAAGTTAAACTATTGAAACCCAACTTGTCAACATGGCTCCACACTAGATTCTAGGATCTTGGCCGAGGCCATAAGAAAGAAGCCTCATGCTTTAAAAATAAAGTAGTGCTTGAAGCACAAACCCTTGGCTAATGTGGAGCAGCTACACCCAAAAACCCTGAACTAGACACCAAACACAACCTTCACTAAAGACTTGGGGGGATAACCTTTCTTAAAATAGTCTGATTTTGATCAATGGGAAAAATTGTGAAGGTTGAGACATTTGGCCCGTCTTCACCCAAACTACGGGGACCTGATTTCTTAAACATAGTACCAAAAAAAAAGAAAAAAAAGGAACACCCTCTAGATCACCAATCCATGAAAACGACGAGTTCATACATTCCCCTTTTCACAAAGTTCACATATGAATGGGGACCAAAATTTCAATCAAAGCAAGTCTAAAAAAAATCAAAGAGAGTGACATGTTTAGGAATACGTAGGCAACCTAAAACAAAGGTGCGGTCAAAACAAAAACCCCCTCCCTTTCCAAGTCGAATTTCCTTGATAAACTAAGCCTTTACACCCTCTCTACCAATGGTCCAGCAATTAACAAGAATTGATCTGTCACAAAAATGTTTGCAGTCACCTTAGTATGAATGAAATCAATGATTACTTTTTGACATGCATAGAGAGACGCCTTGGTACATTAGAGAAGTGTGAAAGACAAAAGAGTGAACGAGGACAAAGCATGTGGTGATCATTATCTGAGGGCTTAGTAGCAGCATGAGTTGTGGTTTGATCCATCTCTACAAGGCACATGTAGAACGACATCATCTTCCCCGTGGCTCGAAATCATGTTTGAACATTTGAAGAATGCCTTTCCTTGGTTGGTGTACTCTCTCACAAGAATCCTCACTCATCTTTGCCTTAGAATTATTCGAACGAGTTTCGAAAAAGGTCCCTAGGTATCCCAAGGTTTGTCTTATGGAGTCTTAGACTCGGTAAAGCCTGAAGAAAGGAAAGAGATACCCAAATCCAATTTCGAAAAAAAAAACGAAAAGAGGGAGAGAAGAGAGAGAGAGAGAGAGAGAGAGAGAGAGAGAGAGAGAGAGAGCAAAACCCTTCCTTGAAAACCAAGAGGCACTCATATATACATTGCTTGGATTTATGATATTTTGCATGTGGGCCCTACCAGGTCCAAAATTGATATGTTGTTGTTAGGGACATTCTTGAGAAGATGTAAGGCCCAATTTTTTATAAAATTATTTTGTGTTTGTCTTGGGCATTCAAGGAGATGTAAGCCCCAACTTGTGTTGATGATTTTGGGCATTCTCGATAAAACGAGTTGTAAGGCCCAACCTTTTTTGTGAAGTGATGCCAGGGGTATGATACCCCATGCTTTGAATTGTGTGATTTTCCAGTCATGCTACCCCATTAGAGTGACTGTCTGATCCTTAGGGTATAGCTGCCCATGTTTCTTGGAATGAATGCACAACGGGTATAGTTGTCCTAGTTTTTTTCGAACTTGAATAAGGGGCATATATGCCCTAATTTTTTAAAGTTGAACAAAGGGCATAGCTGCCTAGACTTTTGAACATGAGGGGCATAGCTGCCCTAATTTTCTGATATTGAGAAAGGGCATACCTGCCCGCATTTTCGAAGTTGATTACGCCATGGGCATAACTATCTGTTTTTTTTTTTATTTAAGTTTATCAGGGGCATAGCTACCCGATTTTTTTTGAAACATATAAGGTGCATAGCTGCTCGGATCTTTTGAGACGAATTTAAATCAAGGGCATAGCTGCCCAAGTTCATGATTTCATGGTGGGCATAGCTACCCGGAATTCTTTTGATTTAGATACATCAGGGGCATAGCTGCCCAAGTTTTTAAACACAAGGGACATAGCTGTCCAAGTTTTTTCATTTGATTACATGGAGGGCATAGCTGCCAAAGTTTTTTTTTAAGTTGATTGCATAAGGGGCATAGCTGCCCGAGTTTTTTTGAATTTGATTACATTAAGGGCATAGCTGCCCAAATTCTTGAAATTAATTCCCTCCTAAGGGCATAGCTACCCATATTTTCAAAGTTGATTACACCATGGGTATATTTACCCTAACTATTGAGAGGGGCATAGCTGCCTGGTTTTTTAGAACTTGTGGAGGGCATAGCTGTCCGGATTTTTGAACACATGAAGGGCGTAGCTGCCCGAATTTTTGAAGTCGATTTCAAAAGGGCATAGCACCCCAAAAAAAAATCTTTGAATTTGATTGCATGAAAGGCATGGCTACCTGAGTTTTCACTTCGATCGTATGAAGGGCATAGCTGCCCAAAGTTTTGAATTTGAAGGGTGTAACTGCCCGATTCTTCTGACTTTAACCGAAGGGCATAGCCCTAAGCTCTTAACACTACTAGAAAACCTGGATTTAACGAGGGATTTTTGCGAGGGATTTTTGCCCCTCCCAATTGCGACGGCGTTTGCAAGGGATTTCTTCGTAGTAGTATTGTGTCGGATTTTGTAAAGGAATTATTCCGTCGCAAAAATATAGTGACGGTTTTAGGGAGGGATTCATAAAACCCTCACAATGTTTGCCCGCGCCAAAGACCCGCCATTTTTGTGAGGGATATTTCCGTCATCATTTGTGAGGGAAAAAAATCCCTCGCTATGTTTGGACGAAAAATTCCCGGCAAAAAAAAAATTCACTACCCGCCGAGTTTTGCGAGGGATTTGTCCATCACCATTGTGAGGGAAAAACAGTCCATCGCTAATTTGGGACGGGAAACAATCCTCACTAATGTTGGAAAAAAATCTCCAAATTTATGAGGGATTTTTTCATCACTATTATGAGGGAAAAGAAATCCCTCGCTAAGTTGTGACGGGAAAAAATCCCTCACTAAGATTGGAAAAAGTTCCCAATTTCGTGAGGAATTTTTTCCGGCACTATTGTGAGGGAAAAGAGTTTCCTCGTTAAGTTGTGACGGGAAACAATCCCTCACTAAGATTGGAAAAAGTCTCCAATCTTGTGAGAGATTTTCCCATCACTATTGTGAGGGAAAAGAAATCCCTCGCTAAGCTGTAACGGAAATATAATCTCTCACTAATTGGGGAAAAGAATTCCTAGGCCGAATTTTGTGAGATATTTTTCCGTCACTATTGTAAGGGAACAATAAATCCTCACTAATAGTGAAAAAATTACACCCAATTTTGTGAGGGATTATTCCATCATCTATGAGATATTATGGTGATTGTGATCAAAAGGTTTTGGTCATGATTCTTGTAGGAATGCAAGGATGAGTGATGATGTTGAAAATACTCATCTTTTGGTTGAAACCTTTCTATCTTTTTTAGTATACTATTAATAGTGCTCTTGATACTTATTTAATTGACTTCATCAAAAAAACAAACAAGATGAAACAAGAATGTCATAACGTGTAATAGTAACTTATTTGTTTCTTGTTTTCTTAATTGATTTTATCATGGTTGGTCTTCAAGAATTCTTCTATAATCAGGTCCCTAAATATTTATCTCTAGTAATTGTGCTTGTATTGCCTTATCACCTTAACTTTAGCATGCACGTAATATTCTTCTTTTCTCAAAGAGCATGTTGGCTATCTATGAATGTGCTTATTTTCGTAGTTTCCTTGCTGATTTTATATTAAAAATAGTTTTCCTTTTGTAGATGGAAAAAGTGAGACAGAAGGTTACAAATGGAAAGAAGACCAAGAGAGCTAAGGTGGCTGCCAATACTTCTGCTTTGGATCCTCCTCCACCAACTGCAGCACCTGAAGTAAATCTAAGTAGCTCTCTACCTTCAAATCATAATCAAATTCAACAAGCTAGATTCGGTTCAAATTGCTCACTATTGATTCCAACACAAGTCCCAAATACACAAGCTGAAGAGAGTCCTCCTATAACACAAGCTGGAGATAATCCTTCTGCAACACAAGCTGAAACACCTCCTACCAACATTTTTACAACATCACAATCTCCAGTGGTAAATGCAGCTGCTATAGATTACAATGCCAACAAGAAGACTAGTATAGTCCTTAGAGGCAGCGTAGAGTAAGAGACATTAACTTTTTTAAAACTATATTTTGGTTTATTGTAAAGTAAAAAATTATTCTTAGTTTTTATGTTATTATTCTTCTTCTTGATGCAGATTTTTCCTAGAAAACCAACGTTGTTCAAACGCAATTTCATCAATCATCAAGAGTTATTTTCATGATTCCTACATTAAATGGAAGGATGTACCAATTGGTGTTAGAGACAAGTGGTTTGAGAGATTTCAGGTGTGTTATTGATCCTTTATTTGAGTTAAATTGATGATTATTACTGCTATTAAAATGATAATTTTTTTTACATTTGCAATGTTCTTGTTCCTTGATCAGGATACTTATTCTTGACTTCCTGAAGACACCGTAGAGGTGCGTAAAGTGTTCGATCATCGTGGCTCAAAGGCTATGTCGTCTTTGCTATATCACTTGCGGAAATCGAATATTTAACCAGCATGGATTGGGGAATCAATATGGCCTAGGATGCAAAAAATGTGGGCTGATAAAAAGTACAAGGAAATATGTAGAAAGGATAAAGCAAATAGAGCATCTGATTATGGGGGTAAGGGATATCCAATTCATCATGGAGGTTGTATCACCAATTTGACTCATAGAGATCGATTGGTAAGAATACTTGTATATTTCTTTCTTTGTACTTAATTGGTTATGTCTCTTATGTTATATTACAAATTTGTTTTAAACACAATTTGTAGACTCAGGAACGTGGAAAAGATCCGGGTTTAGCTTACATATTTTGGTACACCTATACAAAGAAAAAAGACAATAATGCACGAGAGTGGGTGAATCAGAGGGCGAATAACACTTATGTAAGTTTTAATACTTATGATTGTCTTTAATTGGCTGTTGTAATGGACGCATGCTAGTTTAATGACTAATTCTTAATTATTTTTTGTCTTAGGCACAATTTATGGCCAAGTTGTCTGAGACACAATCTTCACAAAACCCTAGTGGAGAGGAAGGTGCATCTCAACAAAACAATAGTGCTATTGATGAGTTAAACTTGTGGGTGGATATTGTTGACGACAAAAAGAAAGGACGAGTTTTCGGTCTTGGAGGTGCATCAAAAATGGTTGGGAATGGTTCTTGTGGTGGATCACTTCCCAAAAGCTCATTTTGGGAGAAAAAATTTGAAGACCAAGTGAAGAAGACTGAAGTGATGGAAAAACAGTTGATGATTGCTACAACAAGACTAGACAAAATGGAAAAATTCATCAGAGCAATGCAATTTCCGCTTGGTTTTGAGCCACAAAATGGTACTTATAGTTAAACTCAATTATTATCATTCTTGTACAATAAAATATTATTTTATATAATCAATAGATTGATATAATCATATGTATGCAGAGGGTACCGAGGCTACTGAAAGTGGCAGCACTGATAAGTCATCCAGTGATGATGAGTGTAGTGAGGATGAAGAGATTTGAGAAGGTATGTTCACCTTGCATTCTTTTTGCTTTTGGATTGTGCAATTGTATTAGTATGATCATAAATTTGAATCCAATTCTGGAAAAATTCAGGGCAATGTAATTTTTTTATTTTTATTTTTATTTTCGTGCAATCAAGATTATTGAGGGGATTTGTGACGGATTATCTTTCATTATTTGTGAGGAAAATTGTCCCTCACTGTTTGTTTGTGACGGATTTCCTTACAGAAATAGTATAACGTCATTGTTATTTGTGAGGGCTTTTGTGAGGGATACACTTGTGAGGATTTTCTTCCCTCGCTAATAGTGAGGGTGTTAGTGAGGGGATTGTTTTGTTTGTGAGGTTGCTATTCCTGAGGGAATTTAGTAAGGGATTTTTTTGTGAAGGATTTTCCTCTCACAACTAGCGAGGGAATTAGAGAGGGGTAATTTTACGAGGGATATCTTTCTCACCATTAGCGAGGGAATTAAAGAGGGGATTGCATTTGGAGCG
This sequence comes from Turnera subulata, assembly GCA_028386065.3. NCBI lineage: Eukaryota > Viridiplantae > Streptophyta > Magnoliopsida > Malpighiales > Passifloraceae > Turnera > Turnera subulata. Next base: position 10,038 of record JAKUCV010007628.1, read on the forward strand.
AATGTTCCCTCACCATTAGTGAGGGACTGTGTGAGGGATTTGTTTGTGAGGGGGTTTTCCCTCACAATTAGCGAGGGAATCAGTGAGGGCTTGTTTTGCGAAGGATTTGTTCCTCACGATTTGCGAGGGAGGTTGTGACAGATTATATTGTAAGGGACATGCAACCCTCACCATTGTGACGGGAATTTCCCTCACAAAAGCCGTTGCAAAAAATCCCTCGCAAAATCCTTCGCAAATTGCTTAGCGACGAGCATTTTTGCGAGGTCCAAAATCCGTTGAAAAATCCCTCATAAAAACCATTGCTAAATACAGTTTTTCTAGTAACTTGGTTGCCTTAAGGGCACAGCTGTCTGAATTTTTGAGTTTAATTTCATAAACGGCATAGCTGCCCGCACTTTTTACTTTGATCACAGAAAGGGCATAGCTGCCTGAACTTTTAAGTTGATTGCATCATGGGCATAGCTGCCTGTATTTTCCATAGATGATTTCAAACCAAGGGTATAGCTACCCAAATTTTTAAGGTTCGTTTCAAATTGGGGGCATAGCTGCCCACGTTTTTGGAATTGATCACTTCAAGGGCATAGCAGCCCATATGTTTTGAGTCGATGCACATAAGGGGCATAGCTGCCCGATTTTTCCTCAAATGATTACACATTAGGGGCATAGCTACCCGATTTTTCCTCAATTGATTACACATTAGGGGCATAGCTGCACTGTCATTCTGATTGATTTGGATTATGCTTGGTGACGTAACTGCCCCTGATTTCCAAACAAAGAGCATAGCTGCTCAAAATTCATGGCACACACCACTTGCATCTATCATTCAAATTTGGTTGTTCCTTTCTTACCTTGTTTCGTCCTTAGTCTCTAAGGACTCATCAACGAGGGACATCTGTGAACACCCAAATTTGACCGATGGATATTCTGTTAAATTAGATTTTAAACATGCCTGAACTTGGAGATTGATGAGATGATTCAGTCTTCAGATTAAGACATGTTTGAAATTTATTTTAGTAGAATTAATATATTTTGGTAATTTAAACCTATATGTGTTTGAATTGTAGGATTAATGAGATGATTTAATCTTAGGATAAAAATATACTTAGGTCTAATATACTAAAATATGTTTTATTTCATTGTTTGGGCTCTTTAATTAATTTTTGACCCAATTATATTGAGATGATTTATTTTTGGGTTAGAAAGGAATTTTAGGAAGCCCAAGTTAATGAAATATAGTTTCTCCAGAGTTGTTTAGCCCATTAACACATTTTCTTGCAGGATAATTTTAGCTCTGATTTTCGTAGAAAATCAGAGTTAAATCATCATTAAATTGGAAATTGTGTTTTTGGTATGATTGTGCATAAAATAGGGATGTTAATATGTATGAATCAGTTATGGGATGATTGGGAGGAGTAGTAATAAAGAAAATGGGTGATTCTGGGTTGATTAGGGGTTGATTATGCGGTAGGATCAAATCAGGGAGAAATTAGGGGGATTGGGGGCCAAAAAAGAAAAGAACGCATGAAATCGGAGGAGCTGGGCGGCCATCTCGGGATGACCGCCAAGTCCTAGCGGACATGGGCACCCAGAAACTGATTTTTTGCCGATTTTCATTCCTAATTTGATTCAACATGGTTTTGGCCCAGATTTTTGGCCAAGATCTTCATCATTAAGAGGTCCATGCCCCTGCACTCACCAGAACACTATAAATAGGATCCCAAATTCACATTCCAATGACACATTATTTTCCACATACACACCTATAAGCTTGAGTGCTTGGAGAAACTCTACCTCTGCAAGCCTAGAATTTTTTTATAGGTAGAAACTTTGATGGAATTCCGTGGGAAACATCAGTAGTAGTCCAACAAGGAGGAATCAATAAGAGGATCAACCAGTGAGCTTAGAAGTGTAAAAAAGGTGGGTGTAGAACACAACCCAATTCGAGGAGCTAGAAGAGGGCTACAGGAGGTAACACTAATCCCTTCTTGTTTGATTCTGGCTGATTATATGCTGAAACTTTTGATGATGTAAGGGGCGACTTAATGCCATGTTTAGAACTACGTGGCTTTGACCTCGGTCACTCGGGTACGTAGATAGTCTCGGTTTTACAACGGGATGCAAGCGAAAACTTCTTCTTCTCCCCTTCTTTTTACTTTCCACACTTGCACACCTGCACAAGGTTGCACACTTGCACTTTGCAATTGCACAAGGTTTCGACCCAACATGGATGGGTGCCTAACACCTTCCCATCCGTGACGAATCCCCGATCCCATATCTTTGGTTCGCCATGACCATGTAGCCTAAAGGAGTCATACAAAGGTTTTTTCCGAAATTTTGCCCTTAATAAAATTTGAGTGGCGTCTCCATTGACATGGAATTGACCCGAGGAAGAAGGTGAAAAGGAATAGGTGAATAGACCCAAGGGATTTTGGGTCGGGTATTCACAGTAAATAAATTATGTAGTCTCTGCACAATCTATAGCTTAACATTCCACCCATCAATATTGTGTTAATTGTTTAATAGTTTTTTATGTCCCTTCACTTTTTTATTTTCGTCGTTGTTGTCCCTGTACTTTGAAAATCATCGATCTTGTCCTTGAAGTTTGGTGAAAACGGGTATTGTTGTACATTTTACCAGCAGTAATTGGTGTGCCCCCAGCGATTGACAAGTGGCTGGTGGGCCCACATGATGCCAAATTTTTTTCTTTTTTACTTTTAAAATTTTCATTTTTTTATTAGTTTCAGAAAAATTTTATACTTTAAATAACAAATATTAAAAAATTTTAAAATAATCACTAATCCTCTCTCTCTTCAAATCCCTAGACTCCAAAATCCAATCTAATTAATTTCTCCACCAATTCGCACATCACAAAACCTCATCAGCTCTATTTTCTTCCCCTTCTCCTCTTCTTCTTCTTCTCTCTCCCCAAGTGAACCGTCGACACCACCACCCCAAAGGCCGTTGACGCGCGAGCTCAGCCAGCCGAGCCACATCGTGCGCAATACCGCTCCAACAACGCCTCCCACCTGCTACCGCTTCCCTCCTCACACGACGACGAACGAGGCCACGGGATCCTGATCTCCGACAACCCCAAGTCCAACACCATCCTCTACACCAACAATCGATTTGTCCTCCTCTTTGACCTCGACAACCCCCTCGACGTCACCGTCTACGTCGAGCACCCCTACCCGCCACCGTCGCCCGCTACTCCCACAATGGCAAGTGGATCGCCTTGCCCCACTCCTCTGTCACCATCAGGATTTGGAGGGCCTACAATGACCACGTCCTCAAGAACGAGTTCAAGGTCCTGTCCGGCTGGATCGATGATTTCCAATGGTCCCCCGATATATTGCGGATTGTCGCCTGCAATGATGGCAAAGACAAATCCCTAGTTCTGCTCAGACGATAACGATGGTAAGCAGGAAGCAGAGGTTGTTGTTGCCGGCCTCAAACTCCAGATGGAGGTCTCGTTGAGATGTCTTGGTGTTGTACAACCATCATAGAGGTTCTTGTCACCGGCCTCGGACTCCGGGTGGCAATGAAGGGCGAAGATCTGAATGAAGGTGTCATGGTGGTGGTGGTGGTGGAGCAAGGAGGCTACAAGGTTTGGGAAGAAAAGAAGGAAGGGAGGCAGGGTTGGCAAGGTGAGGATGGAGGAGAAGGCTGTTCAGATCTTGGCCTAGGACTCCGTCGTGCTGGTCTTGCCATCGTTCTTGGTTGTTGGGGTGGTGGATATCGATAAGTTATTCTTTGACATTGGATTAGATTAGATTAGGTGGAAAGAAGATTGAATTTTGATTTGTTTTTGGTTGATGATTTAGCTATTCCCGGACCTCTTCATCATGGATTTAGAGGTTATTGTTTTCTCCCTCCATTCCCTCGGCCCTCTCTCTATCATCTCCTCTCTCGTTTTCTTTTTTTCTTTTTTTTAGAATAAACCACTAGAAAAAACTAAAGAAGAAAAAAGAAAGAAAAGACAAAGACAAAAAGTACAGAATTTGATTTGTTACCATGATAGGGGTAAGCATAACAACCATACAAAACCAACAAAACTAAACTAAGAAAAACGGGGAAGAAGAAGAAAGTGAGAGAGAAACCAAACTAAACTAAGAAAAAACGGGGAAGAAGAAGAAAGTGAGAGAGAGGGAGAAGAAAAGAAAGAAGAAAAGAGAGAATTAGGGGTTTTAGATTAAAATAATTAAATTAAAAAATTTTCTGAAATTAATAAAAAATAAAATTTTAAAAAAGTATAATAAAAAATAATAAAAAATTCGGCATCCGACGGGCCCTATCTGCCATGTGTCAATCCCTAGAGGCAAACCGGTGACTGCAGGTAAATTGTACAACAACACCCGGTTTCGCCAAACTTCAGGGACAAGAACGATGATTTACAAAGCCTGGGGACAACAACAATGAAAATAAAAAAATGAAGGGACATAAAAAGCCTTTTTACCATTGTTTAAAAATATTCTTCAAGTCGTAATAGCATGACTACCAACAGACTAATCAATAATAATGTTCCTCATGACATCAATTATGCCTTCCTATCGCCTCTGTAATGTCTCTTCTTCCATTTCATTACAAAAAATAATAATGTTCCTCACCCGATTACACGGGCTCGCCCTTGCGCTTAGCGAGACATACCACTTGACAAAAAAATATTATTTTAATGACTGCTCAAAATAGTACTTTCAGGATTCACAACAATTATTAAGTAATGTTCAATATCAATTGGTGCAATCGATATATAACTTGCTATATCTTTTATAGTTAAAACCGTGGCTTTGAAAATTAGCTGTCCAATGTCTGAATTAGATAGGTTAACAAGGAGAGGGAATTGTAATAACAACCAACGAGCAAAACGACTAAAATTAGATTATTGACTATGATTTTAAGCCTACTAGAAAAATCTACCATAGCCACAATAGAGAATTTTTGTGGAAATGGCACTACAAAAAAGCGCGAGAATTGTGGCGTTTTTTTTAACAAATTGCGGCGGTTTTGACCCCCGCAATTTAATTTTTGTGCAAATTGCAGCGTTCCGCAAAACCGCCGGAATTTTTTTAACAAATTCGGAAAAGAAGTACTAGGCCTGCATGGATGGGTGGGTCAATATGGCTGGAACTGAGGAGATATTGGGCTTCAGAGAAATTCAAGGCCTTGAGCACAACGAACAAGACAAACCGAGCATCTAACTGTGGTGGCAAGGGATATCCAGTACACACTGGAGGGAGCATCACCCATTTTACACATAGACAACGCCTGGTATTCCTCTAACCTGTGTTAATGTTATTTTCCCGTAACAATAATTTGTGTTGGTGGTTTTGAACTGATGTATCTTTAATTAATATCTTTCCCTATACATTTTGTAGGCCAAGGAATTAGGGTATGTACCTGGGGTTGCTGAAACATTCTTCCGTACCCATGCCACCAAGGTAGCAGGAAATAAGCGGGAAATGCTGAATGAGAGAGCAAAAACCACTCTTGTAAGTCAACAAGTTCTAATGTTAATGTGTGTTTTTCAATTCTGAACACATATGTTATAATGTGTTATAATGTGTGTTTTTCAATTCTGGTTTCATTAGGACTCATTTAAAGCCAGATGTGCAGCTGAGGGCACTTCAAGTGAAGGCTCCAATGGTGAGGAAGTCTGTGCAGCACCAGATAAGGAGAAAGAAGTTGCTTTGTGGGTGGAAGTTGCTGGTGGCGTGAAGAAAGGGAGAGTTTATGGCCTTGCTGGTCAAGCTAGATGGGTTGGTTCCACTTCTTCAGGTTCTACCTCTTCTGGTGATTATTGAGAGAAGAAGTTTGAAGAGCAAGTGAAGAAAACTGAGACATTGGAACAACAGCTTAGCAGCCAGAGTGAGTACATCAAGCAAACTTCATCAAGATTGGAACAACTGGAATCCTGGATGAAGCACATGCAATTCTCATCTTCTCAGCCGCCAACAGCATAGGGTACTGGAGCAGGTATAAATTATTTCAAATGTAATAGGCTCCAATACATGGTGGTTAGAAATCTTAATTATATTTTGTCTAATTATTTTGGATTTCTTTTGAAGGTAATGATGAAGAAATGAATGATGATAGTGAGGAAGGATCGTCTGCATATGAGACTGGTGAAGATGATGGAATGGACTCAGAAGGTAGGCATGTTGTTGCTTTGAATATTTGTGAGCTCATGCACTATTTTTAGTCAAAAGCAAAGGACTTGTGTACTGTCTTGCTTTGAATATTTGTGAGCTCATGCACTATTTTGTTTACAGTTATAGAGGACTAGTGTATGCATATTGCTGCAGTAATAGAGAGCATGGTGCAAGTTCTGGTGCCTGGTTTTCTCAGCTTTTGTTCACACCAGTGAGTTTATGCAGAGATCCTAATTAGTCACAATTTTCTTCACACCAGTAACCTCTGGTGCTAGTGCTAGTTTTTGTCACCAGCAACCTCTAGATACTTAAATATTCGGTTCAGTAGTACACTTTCAAGTACTTGAATTCATGTCTCTCTTAAACATATTTTGAATTTCCGAGTTATGTATTAGATTGAAGTCTTTGTTATGGAAATGTGTTCATCCAAGTACTTGTGCTCTTCAAGTTTATGTTTGTGGGAATGTGTTTGTACTTCAAGTTTATGTTTATGGTAATGTGTTTATCCAACTACTTGTGCTGTGTGGAATGAATGAGGATTGAATGTGGATTGAAAGTGGATTGAATGAGGATTGAATGAGGATTGAATGGCAAAAGGCCTAATTGAACCGTATTGGTATGCCCTTACATTTGGCTGCAACGGATTCAGCAATGCCTGTCAATTTATGGACATTCAAATCCCAACCAAATTTCGTTGCAAAAATAGTTGCATAAAGCACATAGCGACAGATTGCGTAACAGATTTGGTGGCAACGAATCTGTTGCCCTTACTAATAGCGATGGAATTTGTAACAGAATTTTTTGTGTCGGAACCATCCCTCGCAATTAGTGAGGGAATTAGTCACGGATATTTTTGTAACGGAATAAATGCCGTGCAAATAGTGAGGGATTTAGTCACGGACCAGTTGCAAGGGAAACAAGGCAGTCACAGTTAGTAAGGCACGATCCCTGGCTAAATCCGTCGTAAATTGGTCCGTCACAAATTTCCTCACAACTGGATTTGCAACGAAGGGTTTAATCAGGAATTTCATCCGTGACAAAATCCGTTGCAAATGCCAAAATCCGTTACAAATTGCTCAAAATCCCTTGCTAAATCCGAGAGTAAAGGGCTACATTCTAGTAGTGGGCGTATATAAGAGGGCCACAAGTCAAATTGCGGCGGTTTTTTAGCGACTGCTGCACCAACCGCCGTAATTTGCACTAATCAATTTGCGGCGGTTGAATTGCAGTTGTTAAAACCCCTTCATTCTGACTCATGCATGCAAAAAAAAAAATTGGCCAAATTGCAGGATTAAATAGCCCCCACAATTTGACCATTATTCTGGGGCACTTAAAACCCCCGCAATTTGACTCATGTAGCAAAAAAAATTGGTAAAATTGCAAGGGTTTTTCAACCCCCACAATTTGACCAATTTTTTTGAAACAACTATTTTCAAAAATTACATTCATATGTTGAAAAAAACATACATACCAATATTAATTAACACAGAAGATGATAAAGATTAATAGAAAATGGCCAGTTTACACATGAACCAGCAACATATCGTAAATAATTACAACCATTACTAGCCTTGTTAATAGAGAATGTTCATATGCTAGCCAAAGGAGGGAGACAATCATCAACATGCGTACGAAGAACAGACAAATCTCCATGTATACTCATGTTTGAAGAGTTAAATGTCTTGCAAAATGAATGGACTCTGCTTTTCAAGTTCTGGTGGTGGAGGATCAGGACTACTAACTCCATACTGCTGATTCACGAAGGAAAATAACAAAAAAACAGTGTATCAAATAAATATAGGATAAAAATCTTCAGGGAAGCTTCATTCTACTGCACAGAGTTAGGAAACTTACATCTGGTTCAAGAAGCAGTATTATTTTGAGCATAAACTTCATCTGTTTCTGGTTCAGCTAGCAATCCACAAAAAATAGTAGATGAACCAAAAAAATTCAGTCATCAGAAGTAAAATACATGGATTTAATGTATGAACTAAAGTGATATATGTACACGAAAAAGGGAAACTATCATGGCACAACTTACCCTGCCTTGAACATTAACCACTTTACAAAGAATTTGACATGGAAGATTGAAAGAGCGCATTTGTTGCTCTACTCCCTAATTCATTGAAGCTTCAAGCTGTGTAAGAAGAGAAAAAACATTCTTTTATGTCAACCATGACTTATAGAACCACAAACAGAATATATAAAAATATCTTCATATTTAACAGTTAACGGCCAAATCCAAATTACCAACTCCATCTGACCTTGTGGAAAATAATAAGCACACTCTCCTCTAGAAGTTTCCATCCAAAAGTTCCTGGAAAGCTCCAATTTTGATTAGATCGGCAATGTTATCCTACATAATAAACAATGCAAGTTAAGGTGCTGCTAAAGAATATACTAGCTGCAATATGAATTGACCTCAAACCACAAAGAACCACAATTAACCGTAAGCCCATACCTCATTATCCACCAGGCCATAAAGAGTAAACACAACATTATGTTGCAAACATGCATTTTTCAACTTGAGAAGCTTTAGTAAAGGCACTATTACACCGTTGTATGCAATGCCAACTTGGTTAT
>JAKUCV010007628.1:25010-62475 GCA_028386065.3 Turnera subulata
ACCCGTCTAACAGTAATTACAGCAAACAGAACCACCACGTGGCCAACGAATCATAAAAGCAAGAACACATATCAATAAAAAGATAAACAGACAATCAAAATCACAATTACGTCACCTTGTGGGGACAACAACATTTGCACAGCGGAAGCAATTCTAGATATTCAGTAACATTTTATATGCAAGACACAATGCATGCTAATGGATCCGAGTCTTGTCCGAGGTGACGCCACAGCCGCCGGTATGCAAACCTAACCTGCAGGAACTGTGTGAGGGGTGAGACCAACCATTGTCTCACCGATAAACAAATAAACCACAGTATACATACCTCCGCAAATACACCCAAGCCAACACAGAACACAATAGAAGCACAGCAAGCACAAACATAGTATCGGTAACAACCTACCTGAACTAACTATGTGTCAGACTTCTCATGGTTAAGCTAATCTCATAAACTCACCGACTCTTGACGGAGGGCTTACCAATTTTATTATTAGGGCCCTGTCACGTAATAAGTATCGGCCGTGCCTGGTAGCCAGGTTAGCTAACCCCAGGGTACTCCCCGTTAATCCATAAATATCACAAATATCATCACAAATAACCGAGTCCCGCAGTCCTCGGCGGAAGTCCACGCAGTCCTTCCTATAACAAATCAACTGAGTCCCGCAGTCCTCAGCCGGGAGTCCACGCAGTCCTCCCTATCAAATCACAAATCACAAGGCGACTACCATCTGGCCGTACCAATACCTGTCACGTGACAACCTAGATGACTAGATGTTATTACCACTGTTTATTATTATTTCTTATTCCACTGTCCAACAATAACTCATCATATTCTCGTCCCCGAGCAGGCTCTCAGCCTCACAGCTCCTCTGGGAACCCAATCACACACAGTATACCGGGTCACCGTCACTATTAACTCAATATCTCGTATCTCTTATGGTCATCACAATATTCACATCAACATCCCAAAGTTCAGTAATCAATCACAGCAGTCCTCAAACACATAACAGTAAACACAACAGTGGCCAGCAATACCATGATAAGCACGACAAGATAACATATAAAAGAAAACGATCAATCAATCAAACGGGGTATCACGGGCAGCATACCGAAGTTTATAAGTTTATATCCTCACCTGATACTCCTTAGAAGCCGATATCTGGTTAAGTCTCGATATCCCTATATTAATAACATCCATAATCACTTATGATGCACAAACAATAATGATCATGCATGATGCCGGTTTTAGTAATTACTATACGGCTCGCCTTATATCATATTTATTTTATTATTTCAATAATTTCCTTTACTATGAAATTAGCATTCCCAATTAATTAAAGATTAGCTCATTATATGTTTTCAACCGATTTACTAATTATACGTAATTTTAAATTAAAACCGAAACCGAGCGTCCAGGCCGATATCCCGGCCCTTTAGTCCCTCGTGGTATTCTTGCTCATTAGGTAGGTTATGTGTAACCATATATTTTTATAACCAAAACTATTTTAGTCGTTTAAAGTAAATGTAATAAGATAATTATAAATATCTAAACCTTTAATTAGTACTTGCCTAAGCAAAATATTAATTTACTTAAACCAGAGAAATAAACGTTATCGTCAAACTAAATCAGAAGACTAAGTGAGATTAACGCATAACCATAAAATTACTGTTAGTTCAATTAAATTAAACGTTCACTTAAGTAGCATCTTTTAATGTCCGGGTTCGTTAAGGTCCAAGGCCCGTTAGTTCGTGCCAAGGTCGCATACGGTCAAAGGCTCGGAACTACCCCAAAGGTCCGTTTCCGGGTTATTAAGTCGTTATTTATTTATTTTATTTTTTTTTTGTTAGTCATAGTATTAGCCCATATCAAAATACTTGTTAACTGCGACATTAGTCCATCCAAGGTTATTAGTTGTGCAATCCTTGAATTGTCAGTCATACTAGTCCATATACTAACTATTTGTAATAATGGCCAATTTGCTAACTGAGTTATCAGACCATTGCTCTCAAGGTTAATACATATTTCCTTACAATAATAACCATGTCATGCTAGGCCCATGAAGTAACTCAAAATTGCCCAAGCTTGAGGACGGCGTCGTTTTCTTACCTGAGGCATCGTCTTCTTCAATCCCAATTTGCGTTGCCGTGGCCATTACCACCAAGCTTTAATCCACCAACAATTCATGTCTGCAACCATTTATACCAGTCGTGGCAGCAATGATTTTACAATTCCTACTACAAACAACTCACCTCCAACAACACACCCAAATTCACACCCGGTTCAACAAGGGAAATTCAGTTAAACATAACCCGTCAATAAACACAGAGAAGAAGAAGATGAATTCGGTGGCGGCAGCTTACCCACATGTCGCCGTCAGCGGCTCATAAACGAGGACAGCGGCGTGCAAGAATGGGAAGAGAGGGACCGGCACTGTGAGAGATGGCTCGTTCCTTGCCTCGCTGGTGTCGAGCTTCAACTCGACTGGAGGCAGCGAACAAGGGGATTCGAGCAGCAGGGCCTTCCCTCGCCGGCGTTGGATTCGAAGAGAGGAGATTAGAGGCAGGGATGCGTCGGTCAGTTGCAGGGAAGAGGAAGCGTGAGGGTGTGGCGGCTTTGTGTGAGGCGGCCTGAGAACAGGAAGAGGGGAAACGGTGGCCCTCTGTTGCGGTGGCGACGGATCGAAGGAGAGGAAGGGGTTGAGGCGGCGGCGCTTGATGGCGAAGACGGCAGTCAGGGGCAGAGGCAGCGGCGGTCGTCGTGGGCGAGGAGGACGGAAGAAGAAGGCGGCTTCGGGGCGGTGGTCTCGGGTTGCAGGAGTGGGTGGAGGAAGGGAAAGGAGAGGAAGGAAAAGGGAAGAGGAGTCGCGGCTTGGGGGTGTTGCAGGGAAGGGTGGTCGGGGCGGTGGCGTCGTGAACGGAGGAGAGGGTGCAAGGACGGCACGGTGAGGAGGAGAAAAGAAGAAGGGAAGTGAAGAAGGAAAGGAAGGGGAAGGGCTGGGTTCGGCCGGTGCCTAGGAGGAGAAGAAGAAAAGAGGTAGTGGAGGAGAAGAAGTTAAGAAGAAGAAAAAAAGAAAAATAAAGGATGAGACAGGAGGAGTGGCCGGCAGAAGAGAAAGAAATCAGGGGGACAAAAGAAAGTGGAAGAAAAAGGAAAAGAAAAGAAAAAAAAGAAAAAGAATTAAAAATATCTATCAATAATTGTAGGGTTAGGCAGAAAAATCTGAGCCAACAAAAGACCTATATGCCCTTCATGCTTCTCTTGTATTCCAAAATATCCTAGGGGCATAATCGTCTTTTCGAAATTCCGTCCCAGTCCGAAAATACAACTTGGGCTCGGAAAATCCGTTTAATTCTCCTGAGCGTTGCTCAAGTCTCGGAATTGAAAACCGAGGCTCGGTTAGCCGTGTAGAATTCTCGGAAGTTAATTCCGAGGCTCGGTTACGCGGATACTCCAAACGTCGTATGTCCTTGGCGATCCAAACGGAGCTCGGTTATTCCCGGTAAAATTTGGAAAACTCGGTGCGGTAGAATTCTCGGTTACAACGTTAAAATCTATTTACCGTTGTAAAAGTTAAAACGACTCGGTAAAATCTCAAAAATTTTACCCGGGTCGTTACAATCTACCCACCTTAAAAAGAATTTCGTCCCCGAAATTCTGTGTCTTATCCGTGGGTCCTACCACGATAAGCTTCTGGTACACTCCACCAGGTGTCCGAACTCAACGTGATATGTCGCTTATACCCTTACACGACATCTCGTCTTCTATAAAAACCGAACCTTATGGCTGGCAACCCACACACAGCCATGGACTCTCCACTGAGAACAAGAACAACTTCAGACTCGGAGGACAATAGCTACATCGGTGGCAGAGCTTTCCAAACAAGCTCCGATGAAGAGGAACCTCCGAAGAAACGCTTCAAGACGAACATCGTCGGCCTCAAGGAGCACATGGTCGTTTCCCCAAAACGACGGAAGAAGCGTGCCGGCAAGAAGGCTGAAGATCGCAAGGGCAAGGCGGTAGCTGAGAGCAGCACACCGCAGCAGAAGTTGACACAACTGAACTTCTCGCTCAAGAAGATCAGCTCGGCGGTAGCACAGATAGAACTGGCGTGCATGGAGCTCTTTCCTCACATGGAAAATGCCAAGAAGATCGTAAAAGATCTAGAGAAGCAAGTAACTCCATAGAGAGTGCTTCTTCTCTGTTGTAAACCTTATTATGAATAATTAAATAAAATAAATTTCCTTTTAAATCAAAAATTCTTATATCATGAGTTCTCTTGTTAAGATATGAAAGATCATATTTAACTGAAAATAAAGTATTTAAAACATAACAAAACCGTCACGAATAAAATCGAACATAATGATGTTAAAAACAGGACTGATAAAACAAATTATAACCAACATAAAGAAATTAAAAATAAAACGAAACTCGTTTAACAAAATCAAGCATAAAGAACTAAAACAAAATCGCGTTTCATGATCGGTGCCTAAATCGATCCTAAGCATTCTCAAATCACGAAACGTAACGTTCACAGCTAACGGTGACGTCGATTTCCTCATGAAAGGATGACCGTTAACTCGCACGGTGACGATCACGAGAGAGTCCTGTGTCCCTCGTAAGAAACGTTACTCACTTGTTCACGATTTCCGCATAAGCCAAAACGTCTGTCAAGGCTCGTATCTCTCCACGATGTCCGAACAGCTGTGAGCTTGTCGCACATGCGCTCTGCTCGAGATACGGTCCCATCTGTCTGGCCTCAACGGTCACGGATGCATGTGATAAAAGATGCAAGAGATATTTAATGACACACCATCAAAAGAAACGCCAAGGTAGCCAGGGCGTGAGAATTCGTGAGTCAGAGGAGAGCTGTAAAACACTGGCTCAGTAGCCGAAAACGCGTATAGCATTAAATAAAGCAACGGTAAAATTCAAAAACAAAATCTTGAAAATCAAGAAAAACGGTAATTACGCTCCCCGTAAGAGTATAAAAGAAGGAGCGGTGATGTGTAAAACATCAAAAGCATTTAAGCAAGCAAAACTCTCAGAAAACAACACCACAATGTTCAAATCACAACCCCACACGTCCAAACAAAATGCCTGCTCCCTCGTCGGTGTTCTTTGTCGAAGGTGCCAACCTCGGCAGAAGGAACCGACTGGCTTACAGCATGGTTAACGAACGTGCTGAAGAGCTGCCGAACGAGCTCGGCAGAATGCCACGTATAGTTTTCGTCGACGAGCTCTACTCCTCAAGATTCTTCGTCACTCCAATGGAAGAGGTGTTCTTCCTAGAGGACCATGGAACGCTGAGGACTTCCTACTACGGCTCAGCAAACTCCGTGATGTTCTTCATCTCGGATAGGCTTCAAGAGTTCAACCTGGAGTCCACTTGCCAAAATGTGGAGCAAGGTGCATACTATCAACTCGCAATGACAGCCCAGAGCATACCCAGAATGACTCGGCTACCTCCAACCTGGCCAAAGGTACGGCTACTGGTGTGGAACTGCAGAGGAGTGGCAAGACGTGCACAGGAGTTCTCTCGTACTTTGAGGGATCTGAAGAACCAGTACAAGCCGAACATGGTTCTTCTGACGGAGACGCAGTGGCAACCACGAGACGATCATGGTCTGATTCCACTCCGATTCCCTCAAGCTAACCGGTTCGAGATTCCTGGCCAGCGCGATAGAGGCGGCATGTGGTTCTCTTGGAGCGATAGGGTCACGGTCAACGTCAACAGCGACGCAAACAGCTTCCGTGTTAACGTCGTTGCAAACCGTTGAATGTATTTTTATTTTTATAAAATATCAAGAATCAATGTAATCTTTCCCCCCTTTTTTTTTTTATAAAATATCAAAAATCCATGTATTATTTCCCCTCTTATTAAATATCAATGTAATGTTTCTTTTCACAATCAATATATTAATATTTCCCTTTGTATCAAAATATTAGCAGTATTTATAATATTTGTATTTTCGCATATTATGACATCATTTACCTCTTATGTGTATGCTCTGCGACAGCTGGCGTCCCTCGACTGGATCCATAGTGCACTAACTAAATGATATAAATGCAAAATGATAAACATATGGAGCGAGCTATGCACAACAGACAAGCACAACAATCAGTCAAAACAGACTCCCAAGGACCTACCGCTCGCTCCGCTACCAAGATGAAACACCCTGACCTAAATTCACCCGTCTAACAGTAATTACAGCAAACAGAACCACCACGTGGCCAACGAATCATAAAAGCAAGAACACATATCAATAAAAAGATAAACAGACAATCAAAATCACAATTACGTCACCTTGTGGGGACAACAACATTTGCACAGCGGAAGCAATTCTAGATATTCAGTAACATTTTATATGCAAGACACAATGCATGCTAATGGATCCGAGTCTTGTCCGAGGTGACGCCACAGCCGCCGGTATGCAAACCTAACCTGCAGGAACTGTGTGAGGGGTGAGACCAACCATTGTCTCACCGATAAACAAATAAACCACAGTATACATACCTCCGCAAATACACCCAAGCCAACACAGAACACAATAGAAGCACAGCAAGCACAAACATAGTATCGGTAACAACCTACCTGAACTAACTATGTGTCAGACTTCTCATGGTTAAGCTAATCTCATAAACTCACCGACTCTTGACGGAGGGCTTACCAATTTTATTATTAGGGCCCTGTCACGTAATAAGTATCGGCCGTGCCTGGTAGCCAGGTTAGCTAACCCCAGGGTACTCCCCGTTAATCCATAAATATCACAAATATCATCACAAATAACCGAGTCCCGCAGTCCTCGGCGGAAGTCCACGCAGTCCTTCCTATAACAAATCAACTGAGTCCCGCAGTCCTCAGCCGGGAGTCCACGCAGTCCTCCCTATCAAATCACAAATCACAAGGCGACTACCATCTGGCCGTACCAATACCTGTCACGTGACAACCTAGATGACTAGATGTTATTACCACTGTTTATTATTATTTCTTATTCCACTGTCCAACAATAACTCATCATATTCTCGTCCCCGAGCAGGCTCTCAGCCTCACAGCTCCTCTGGGAACCCAATCACAATGTCAGAATACCGGGTCACTGTCATTGACTGATCAAATACCACATATCTCATACGTTCATCACAATTATCACACCAATGTCACAAAGCTCAACAGCTAGTCCACAATAGTCATCAACATATAACAATAAACACAACAGTAACCAACGATAACATGATAGGCACATCAAGATGACATATAAATAACAAACAGACCAACAAACAACCCGGGGTATCACGGGCAGCATACCGAAGTTTATAAGTTTATATCCTCACCTGATACTCCTTAGAAGCTGATATCTGGTTAAGTCTCGATATCCCTATATTAATAACATCCACAATCACTTATGATGCACAAACAATAATGATCATGCATGATGCCGGTTTTAGTATTTATTAGACGACTTGTCTTACTCCGTATCCGTTTTTATTATTTCCTTAATTTTCTTATGAGATCAATCTTTCCAATTACTTGGAAATGAACCGGTTATATGTCCTTAACCGATCTACTAATCATACGTAATTTTTAAGTTAAAACTAAAATCGAGCATTCAAACTGATATCCCGGCTCTTAGCCTTTCGTTGATAAGGGAAGATAAGTACCAACAGAAACATAATTAAAATACGAATATATATACTTATAAATACTTTTATATATAAGATAGTTCATATATAGTCTTATATTTATAAGATAAGAATTAGTAAGTAAATCAAATCATAAAGTAGAAGCTGAAATTAAATAGTAAAAGCGAGAATAAAATTAACCGAAGAAATAATTACAATGGGTCTTCTTATTATCCCGGATAGAAAATGAATTTATAAATTATATACTGAAGAGTAAAACATGAAATAAAATCATAAGTTAGTTCTCAATTAATTAAATTAAATCAACCATTTAATTAAGGCCCGTTTAAAGGTCCAAGTCCGTCACTATAGTTCGGGGTTCGTTAATATGCATGGTTAGTCCAAGGGTCCGGGGTTTTACCCAAAGTCCATTTCCAGGCTCGCCGAAAAATTCCCGAGGCTACCGGAACCTCGCCGGATTCCGGCCAAGCACTGTTCACTGCTACCAATCTCAATCTACTGTTCACTTGTAGGAAACGATCCCGTTCGTCCACCAAGGTAACGTCCCTGCAGCAATAGGCACATCACCCCCACGGTAAAACGTCCATGGCCGATGTTTCACCGTCCACAATCCAAAGCAACCAACCCACATCCATATCAACAATAGCAACGCCATCATCCAACGGTACATCCACATCGACGCCCAAACACAAGCCCCAGCAACCAAGCAATTAACTCCATTAGTTCAATCCAATCATCAATTTCAGTTTTAGGAAGGACAAGAGGAAGGGAAAAAATAGAGTCGTCGTCGTCTTACCCATGGTGCCACGAGGGCAGCGACGGACGCGACGAAGGAGGAGATGGTGGCCCTCTATTGCAGCGGTGACGGATCGACGGAGAGGATCCTTGGCGGCGGCGGTCACGGCTTGGGAACCAATTGGCAGTGACGGCGAGGGGAAGAGGAAGATGGGGAGGAGATGGCCGTGGGCGGCGCGTCGCGAGTTGTTGCAGTGGAGGACGGCGCGGCGACGGCAGCAAGGAAGGAGAAGAGAGGAGCAGCGGCGACAGGCGGCTCGAGCTCGGACCTCCGGTGATGGCGGCGCTTCCTGGCCTTGCTGGTGGTCGAGAGCGAGGGCAGAGGTTAGAGGGAAGGAGGCGGCGGTTGTGGTGGTGTGGTGGCCAGAGGTGATAGTGGGCGTCACGGAGGAGGCAGAGGGAAGGTTGTGATGGCGGCGGCGGTTAAGTGACGGGCAGAAAAGAGATCGGCGACCAGGGGTGGGGGAAGAGGAGTCGCGGCTTGGGGGTGTTGCAGGGAAGGGTGGTCGGGGCGGTGGCGTCGTGAACGGAGGAGAGGGTGCAAGGGCGGCACGGTGAGGAGGAGAAAAGAAGAAGGGAAGTGAAGAAGGAAAGGAAGGGGAAGGGCTGGGTTCGGCCGGTGCCTAGGAGGAGAAGAAGAAAAGAGATAGTGGAGGAGAAGAAGTTAAGAAAAAAAAGAAAAATAAAGGATGAGACAGGAGGAGTGGCCGGCAGAAGAGAAAGAAATCAGGGGGACAAAAGAAAGTGGAAGAAAAAGGAAAAGAAAAAAAAAAAAAGAAAAAGAATTAAAAATATCTATCAATAATTGTAGGGTTAGGCAGAAAAATCTGAGCCAACAAAAGACCTATATGCCCTTCATGCTTCTCTTGTATTCCAAAATATCCTAGGGGCATAATCGTCTTTTCGAAATTCCGTCCCAGTCCGAAAATACAACTTGGGCTCGGAAAATCCGTTTAATTCTCCTGAGCGTTGTTCAAGTCTCGGAATTGAAAACCGAGGCTCGGTTAGCCGTGTAGAATTCTCGGAAGTTAATTCCGAGGCTCGGTTACGCGGATACTCCAAACGTCGTATGTCCTTGGCGATCCAAACGGAGCTCGGTTATTCCCGGTAAAATTTGGAAAACTCGGTGCGGTAGAATTCTCGGTTACAACGTTAAAATCTATTTACCGTTGTAAAAGTTAAAACGACTCGGTAAAATCTCAAAAATTTTACCCGGGTCGTTACAAAAGTGCACTTGGAGGAGGAT
This sequence comes from Turnera subulata, assembly GCA_028386065.3. Classification (NCBI taxonomy): domain Eukaryota; kingdom Viridiplantae; phylum Streptophyta; class Magnoliopsida; order Malpighiales; family Passifloraceae; genus Turnera; species Turnera subulata. The sequence continues at coordinate 34,691 of JAKUCV010007628.1, forward strand.
GGACAAGGAAGCAATTCTAAAAAGCCAAAATTTAGTAGCTTTAAAGACAATAAGTCCATCAAGAAGAAGGTTGTGTGCTTCAATTGAAAACAAGCCTGGACACTACAAGTCTGAATGTCGACTTCTCAAAAGGAAAAAAGTTCAAGGCAAGAATGATGCACCATCAACTGATAAGTTTGTAGCCATGATTTCTGAAATCAATATGGTACAAGATGATGGTGCTTGGTGGATAGATTCCGGAGCAACAAAACATGTCTGCAAGGACAAAGATTTCTTCAAGACCTTTGAGCCCTTAAAAGATGGTTCAAATTTATACATGGGGAATGCTACTAAAGCAACTATCAAAGGCAAAGGAAGTGTTGATCTTGAGTTCACCTCTGGAAAGACACTTACACTCACAGAAGTGTACTATGTGCCTGAGATAAGAAAGAATCTTGTGTCCGGAAGTATGCTGAACATATTTGGCTTCAAAATGGTTTTCGAGGCAGACAAGTTTATTCTATCCAAGGGTGGTGTCTTTGTTGGCAAAGGCTACATGTAGGAGAATATGTTCAAGTTAAATATCAATAATAAGAATAAGTATGTTGCTGCTTATACTGTTGATGCTTCTTCTTTTTCCTTATGGCATAATCGGTTAGGACATGTAAATGTTAGGAAAATGCAAGATATGATGAAAATGGAAATAATTCCTAACACTAACAAAAGTGATCAACAATGCAAAACATGCATGCTTACTAAAATCACAAGACATCCATTCCCAAAAGTTGAAAGAAGTACTAAGATTCTTGAATTGGTACATAGTGATGTTTGTGACATGCATAGTAATCCTACTATTGGTGGAAAGAAGGATTTTGGGGTGAGGCAATATTAACTGCCACTTACATATTGAATCGAGTTCCTAATAAAAGGAGCAAGATCACCCCATATGAGTTTTGGAACAAAAGAAAACCAAATCTTAGTCATCTAAGAGTTTGGGGATGCAGAGCAATTGTGAGAGTTCCTGAGCCTAAGAAAAGGAAATTGGGCGAAAGAGGAATTGAATGCGTATTCATAGGATATGCACATCATAGTAAGGCTTATAGGTTCATGGTTATAGAACCTAATGATGCAATAACAATTAATACTGTTATTGAATCAAGGGATGCCTTATTTGATGAGACAAGATTCAATTCCATTCAAAAATCTATAGCGTCTCCACTTGACATTCCAAACTCAAATACAAAGGAAGACTTAATTGATGCACTTGAGCAAAGAAGGAGCAAAAGAGTCAAAAGAACTACACAGTCATCGGACTTTTATTACCTAGTTGAAGGTACAAAAGAAGGTACTGAAAATCATGTACCATTTTGTTACAATATAGAAGAAGATCCTAAGACTTATAGTGAAGCTATGAAGTCACAGGATGCAGCCTTCTGGAAAGAAACAATCCAAGATGAAATGGATTCTATAATGGGTAACAAAACTTGGAAATTAGTAGACCTACCACCAGGCTCCAAACCGATTGGATGCAAATGGATTTTTAAAAGGAAAATGAAGGTTGATGGAACTATTGATAAGTTCAAGGCCAGGTTGGTGGCGAAAGGATTTACTCAGAAAGAAGGAGTAGATTATTTTGATACCTATTCACCAGTAGCAAGAATTGCTACAATAAGATGATTGATTGCACTTGCATCAATACATAACCTGGTTATTCACCAGATGGATGTTAAAACAACATTCTTGAGTGGTGAATTGGATGAGGAAGTTTACATGGAACAACCAGAAGGTTTTGTCCTACAAGAACAAGAACATAAGGTTTGTAAACTTGAGAAGTCCTTGTATGGACTTAAACAAACACCTAAGCAACGGCATCAAAAGTTTGATGAGGTTGTGCTAGCAGATGGTTACAAGATTAACACTTCTGATAAATGCGTATATAGCAAATTCAAAGATGGAAAAGGTGTGATTATTTGCTTATACGTAGATGACACAAGAAAAGCAGGATAAACTCCATGCAAATCGAAATGGCAAAAAGAGAGATGACGCGGAGGAAGAAATGAGAAGAAAGAGAGGAGTCAGCGGCGTTGCTTACCAAGCGACGGTGGCGCAGGTCCCTACACATTGTTGGGTAAAACTGCAAAAGATTCATGAAAAAATAAAAGGGACACAAAGATTTAACGTGGTTCGGCCTTATTCTTGTCTACGTCCATGGACTTCAAAACTTCCACTAATATAAAAAATAATAGTCTTGCAAAGAGAGATAGTATCCCACAAATAGTATTTTCTAAAAATACCCCAAAAGTTTTTTTCCTCACTATTTTGTCACTCCTAAACTGAGAGGAACTATATTGTCACTTCTGAAATTTAGAGGGACTAAACTTCTTCTTCCTAAATTTAGAAGGACCAATTTTTACTTTCTCTCTCCCTCTCTGATCCTCTCTTTCCCTCTCTCTTCCTCTCTTTTCTCAGCGCTTCACACTCTTGCTCCAGTGTGAGTTGTTTTTTTGCAAATGAATTTCATTCTCTATATATAGGGATTGAATCATCAAAACTTCAACAAATGGGTGCTTAATTTATAAATTTGGGTGCTAATCTTCTTGGTCTTCTTTTGCAACTTTGAGTGTGTTTTCTTTGACCAAAGAAAAATTCAGCCCACATACCTAACAATTTCCACCTTGGGCTGAATTTTACTTAGTATTCTTCATACTTTCGTCTTCTTGACCCATGTCTGCTTTAGTGTTCTGCATGCTGGTGTATGGCTACCTTCACTACTGCGAGTCATCATTGCAAAACCAACCTTCTTCTTGTTAGATGCAACAATGTTCTGCTTTCTGCCTGATTCTACACAAGCCTCAATCTTCATATTGCTCTTCACTGCATTTCCAATCAACCTATAAAGGTTCTTCTCCATCAATTCTCCTTTCATAATTACCAAGGCGCCTTTTGTAACTATTAAAACTCCACCTCGAGAAGAAAAACCGCATCCTCTCAAATCAAGTCTACCAAGGGAAATTAAATTTCTTCCAAGCTCCGGCACGTGCCTCACATCTCCAAATGTCTTCACAAAATCATCATGCATCTTTATCTTCACACTACCAATACCATGAATTTTAAATTCATGGTTATCTGCCAAAACTACTGACTCCCCATTATTGCAAGGCTTGTAACTACTAAACCATTCCTTTCTTGCAGAAATATGAAAGGAACAGACAGAGTCTAAAATCCACGAATCTTCAGTGTGTTCACCTTTACCTTCTTGTACCAAGAAAAATTCACCATCAGAGTCTTCTTCAACAATCGCAGTCTCGCCAGGCTTTTTGCGATTTTTCTTCAGTTCTTCCATATCCTTCTTCATCTGCTCACAATAAAATTGGATATGCCCCTTCTTGTGACAATAGTTGCACTCCTTATCACTATAATCTGTTCTTCCACTCGAACCAGAACTAGAATTTTTTCCAAATCTGTTAGACCGTGACGGGCCCCTGCCACGGTTAACTTCTGCTAGCGATATCTTCACCTGTATCGCTACTAGACTGGTTCAACATGAAATTCTCCATTAGTACTATTGTCGCTTCTGCAACTGAAAGAGTCTGCTTCCCAACACACAATGAATTCCTCAAATTATCATATGAATGCGGAAGAGACATCAACAACATCAGGGCTTTATCCTCTTCGTCATAGGTCACATCAATACTAGCTAACTCCTTGATCAATTTATTAAATCGATTGATGTGATCTACTACATGTGTACCTTGCTGCATCTTTAACTGGTACAACTCCTTCTTCATGAACAACCGGTTTGTAGGTGACTTCGACATGTAGATATCTTCCAATTTCTTCATCAGCTCCACCGGACTTGTCTCGTCCATGACACTGTACTTCACATCGGGCGCAAGAGTCAATCTGATGGTACTGACAGCTCGCTGCTCGAGCTCCTCCCATTCTTCATCCTTCGTGTCCTTTGGCTTTTTCTCCTTGCCAAAGAGCGTCTTCATCAGCCCCTGCTGCACCAAAAGATCTTTAATATTGCTTTGCCAGAGACTAAAATCCTTCTTGCCATCAAACTGCTCCACCTTAAACTTTGTGGCTGAAACTGCCATCGCAAACTTTTATCGAACCTGCGCTCCGCTACCAGTTGTTGGGGAAAACTACAAAAGATTCGCGAAAAAATAGAAGGGACACAAAGATTTAACGTGGTTCGGCCTTAATCTTGCCTATGTCCACGGACTTCAAAACTTCCACTAATGTAAAAAATATTAGTCTTACAAAGAGAGATAGTATCCCACAAATAGTGTTTACCAAAAATACTCCAAAAGTCTTTTTCCTCACTATTTTGTCACTCCTAAACTGAGAGGGACTATATTGTCACTTCCGAAATTTAGAGGGACTAAACTTCTTCTTCCTAAATTTAGAAGGATCAATTTTTTACTTTCTCTCCCCCTCTCTCTTCCTCTCTTTCCCTCTCTCTTCCTCTCTTTTCTCAGCGCTTCACACTCTTGCTCCAGTGTGAGTTGTTTTTTTACAAATGAATTTCATTCTCTATATATAGGGAATGAATCATCAAAACTGCAACAAATGGGTGCTTAATTTCTAAATTTGGGTGCTAATCTTCTTAGTCTTCTTTTGTAGCTTTGGGTGTGTTTTCTTTGACCAAAGAAAAATTCAGCCCACATACCTAACACACATGTCCGTTCGCTCGGCTCCTCCTCCTTGTGTTCTTCGCAGGAGAAGAACGTGGAAGAGAGAGGGAAATGAAGGAGGCGGCCGTGGTTCCTTGTGCGACAGTGGCGGCAGTAAGTTGAGGCCTGAGGGAGAGAGATGGTGGAGGCGGTTACTAGGAGGACGTGTGGCGGTGAAGAAAGTGGAGGAACCGACGGTGGTTGATGAAGCAACGATGATTTGGGGAAGATGATGGAGAGGAAGGCGAAGGAGGAGGCAGAGCATGGCGGCAATTTGTGGTATACAGTGGAGTGGAATGGCAGAGGCGGTTTGCTAGTTAGGGTTCGCGATTTGAGGGAGAATGAGTGATTTTTCTTCCCCCTTTCAGTTTGAGAGAGAGGAAGTGTTCGCGACACTATTTTTGATCCTTGGTATTTGCAGATTGCGGCGCTCATTTGTAATACAATGTGCTGCAATTTGTTATGCAATTTGTAATAAAAAATTTCATAACAAATTGCGGCCTTAAAAACTCCCGCAAAGAAAAAAAATCCGCCGCCAAATGAAACAACTGTATCATTTGCGGGGGTTCGTTGCGGGGGTTGTGGTTACTATTTAGCTGCAATTGTGGTTACTATTTAGCTGCAATCTGTATCATTTGCGGGGGTTCGTTGCGACCGCGGCTATTAAAAAGCCGCAATCCACACGCGTTTTTGTAGTGTGGTGATAATCAACGTTGGAGGCGATGATTTTAGGAAACCATTTTAAGCAAAACAACATCATAATCATCATTTTCCCAATAACTTCCATCAGTTTTTTATTTTTATTGTAGGAAAATGACGTTTTAAAATAATGCTTTTGGACATCAACTAACCTAGACTAATGCAAGATATTAAGGCACATATTAGGAATTATAAAGTCAGTTAAATGATTTGTCTCGTGATGGGGAATTGGACAAAGACCATATGATCCTAGCAAAATTCCCAAACCATATATTTCATACAATGCTTACACAATACAAAAAATGAATAATAATAATAATAATAATAATAATAATAATAATAATAATAATAATAATAATAATAATAATAATAATAGCATCGTATGAACAACATAACTTGTCATTTATTTTTCCCATACAAGTTTTCAATGACTAGACATTCTTAATTCACAACCAAAGTCGTTGCCAATAGTTTACACATCTTGATAGGAAGGCTTCTTGTATCTTGTTCCTCCTAAAAATTCCAAAGTAAGTCGACTTGAATATCTCAAGCAGAAGAGGAAATTGCAATCCAGCGAACAAATAAATTGGGACACTAGCGAGCAACACTACTGGAATGATTACTGAGAGCCTTCCATGGAGCATGATTATGAGTGTAGCACAAAATGATATCATCATAGCCACAATAGAGAGGAAAAGGCTGGAAAGACCAATGTTCAACTTTGTGGGCAATGATTTGATGAAATCATCCTCTGCATAGCGAGACGTGAGTATCCCCAGAAACATTAGAACTGAAGTGGAGGAACTAAACAAAGAAATTGCATCAGAGATTATAAAGATTAAAAATGTTTTGTTTCGCCGGAACAGAGGAAGGCCAGTCTCCTGAACATTGCCTCCTGGAACAGTGAATGCTGCGGTGAACATAATGGTAATAATAAGGGCACCTACTACTGTACTGGAGCTTGCTGTCTCTTTCATCCATTTCTCCCCTTCACCCTTTAGCTGCTTGTGAGTTTTTGTGAACAGTAGGCGAGGTGTGTCATCATTAGAGTTGGGGACTAGACCATGTTTTTTTGTCATGACGCTCTCCACTTCCTGTTGAATTTTAGTACTTTCTGTGAATTATTTTTTTTAAAAAAAAAAGTGGATAAAAATGCTAATTGAGGGAAAAAATTCACCTTAAACCACTGTAATTCTCTTTGCATCTGTAAAGCTGCACCAGATATTTTAGCAAGTTGTTGTGGCGGTGGCGGCAGTCCGGCCAAATGGAGCATGTTATTTTCATATTCATCAGTGTCAAAACGGAAAGCAACCTTGGAATATTTTCTCCCTAGCAAAAGGCTAAAAATCTTCTCCTGACGAAACACTATTGCGGTCATTATTAAGTTTCTCCTTTGAGAATCCTTGGCATTTATAAGATCAGGATATGCCTCCAAAATTTCAATGATGATTTCTTTTGTACCATTCTGCGCGGCTGAAAACAATAAATTTTCCACTTCTTTTACTCGTTCTTCCAAAATTTCCCCAGTTGATATTTCTTTGCACAAAATGGCTAGAATGGCCATAGCATAAGCGTGGTTTGACTTCATCTCCAGTATTTTTCTTATTCCTGCAAAATTAATTAATTTTTGAAGAAGGAAACAGAACTGTACTATCATACCATTAGACTAATCAGAGACAAATTAACTTGGTTCATGTTCTATTATTATGTATGGGAATGTGATTAATTAGACTTACCAAGGAAATAGAGACCATGTGAGACTAGATCATACCATTTGCTTAATCCTGTAGAGGTGCCCATGGGTCTAGTCACTTAAGTAACTATGTTTAACAACAAGTAATCAGAGACATAAGTGATCGAGGTCTTGAGCTGCGACCTACATACCTTGTCGTCTCTGTACAGAATAACCCTGCATATTCTGAGAATGGGTAGGTCCTTTCATGGGTATACCTTTCATTTCAAGAATAGTTTTGAACGTTAATAAGGTTTTTTGTTTGAAGTACATAAAAGAAAGGAATTAACGTGTGAGAGAGGAAAAACTAAAGCCAACAAAGAAGAGGGGAATAGTACTGACAGGAATAGATCCATCTGCTCCAGAACCAAAGTTGACACCCACTGTAGAATGCCGAAGGTGTCTCAGCCAAGGTAGCTAAAGGGCTCTCCATCTCTCCCTGTGGCCCAAAACACAGACGCGGGCACTTCTGGAGAAGGTCCAGTGCAATATCTGGAATATTTGTTAATTTAGGAAGAAGATTAGCTTAGTGTTCATGTAACAAAAACGCAACTATCTTAAAGTGTGAATTTTTGTTATACTGTATTGGGAGAACATCCATGAAATTTACACCGGATATCTGCTGTATGTGATTATATATAATACTAGTATAATTTTGCAATACAAGTAGAGGCATCTCTCTTGAGTTTCATTAATTTTGCAATACCCTAATTTACTTGCTGGACTGGCTGGTACTAAAGCAAGGTACAAACTCAGAAAACACGTTGAGCAAAATTACGAAAATTTATGGAGGAAAACATCGAACGTAATGATAAAGTAATTACCATGCACACCACCAATTTCCAGAGGGAAAACAGGAAAAATAAAAAAGAATCAATAAATATAAAAGCTTACCAAACCATTCATTGTAAATAGAGAGTTTGAACAGCAGATTTCCATCAAGTCCAAAATGTGGATATAGCAGTTGAATGGGAGTGCAAGTATAACAATAGCGAGTGATCTCCCTCTGGCCTGTAAAACATCCCACCGTCACCGGATAAAATGGTAATACATACCTTGCAAGTTGCACCAGCTTCTTGTTCTTGGCAATCAAACACTCCACAATTCCAATCTGCTGGGTAAACGCGGCCAAATGAAGAGGTGTGTCACCGTCTGAAGTTTGTACTTCCAACTCTTTTTTCTGACATTAAATCTATCAAATTCCGTGTGATCCTCCACTGTTTTGCCATGATTGCAGCGTGGATAGGCGCTTCACCCTGTCGGTTGATGGCGGCTGTTAATGTACTTGGATCGTTGTCCAAGAAGTCTTTCACAGTATCCCAATCTCCGTTGTTTATGGCAGCTAGTAAGCGCCCATTGTATAGCGTTAGCTTGCCAATGAAAGGTTAAACTTGGTATATGTGTATTCATTTCCAGCATTTATATATGAAAGGCTAAACATGGTATATGTCAATTAATGAAGCTTATACTGGCAAAAAAAATTAATGAAGCTCATCTTTCTAGAAAGATTAGAAATCCAAGAAAAGAAAAAGTTAGTTAACTCCTCATTTATTATTGCTTGACGGGTGCTTCCACTTTGATTTTGTTCCAAAATAATTGTCGTTTTGGGACATTCTAAAGAAAATTAATGTGATTTTCTCATTTTAGCCCTTTATCCTAGGTAATGACTCTTAAATTTTTACATTTTATCTTAATCTAGTCTAAATATTGCAACCAAAAAAAAATCTAGTCTAAATGTATGAGAGATGCTTAAGATTACAGTTATTTAATGCACTTTCCTAATATGTGTAGATACCTTACAAGTCAATCAAAATGGAATGGAGGAAGTATATGTTAGATGGAAAGCACTGTAGCCTGTATTTTTTTTTTTTTTTATCAGTAGCCTGTAGTAGTTGATCAGAATTTGGATTACGTACCAGCAGTACTTTGTTCAGGAGGTGATGCAAGTGGCCAAGTGGCTAAAATATCCCACGCACGTTTGGCAGATGTGACTTCCCCGATTAGCTCGGGAGGGCCGTACGGGTAAAAAGAAAGGTAAATTGCAGTCCAGGCGTTCAAGTTTTTTTCTTTCCATGTGTTATAATTCACTGGGGGGGCACCATCTGATTCAATAGTTAACTCTATGATCCCATCCCACCAATCTCTGTTTAACAAAAAACTCCTCACTTTGATGCTCCAGTCTTGGTATTCCTCTACAGTACCCTCTTCTGACAAGCTGTCCATCATCAAAGGAACTAATCCCACAATGAGTATTCCAATTACTCGGAGTTATAATTAATAAGTGGCTCTCTGATGTGTGGAGGAAAGGAGAAGGAAAACAAAAAAACAAAGAATTCCAAGCTAGTCAAGGAACAAGTGATAGTGAAAGGAAAGCTTCTAAGCTTACCGGGGAACAATTGATATTGAAAGAAAAGCAAGATCCAAGCTTACCGGGGAACATCACCAAGAGAGAATTCCAAGCCTTCAAGGTCTAAATCACCGGGGTTGACATCTGTAAGATTATGAAGTAACAATATATGTACGTAAATGTATACTAAAGCCACACAGATATACAACACAACCTAAACTTATGTGTTTGCTGGTTGCCCATCAGGACACTAATGCAGTGCCGTGGCCAATCTGGAATGGACCCAGGTTGGACACTTGACTTTGGTGGGTGAGTTCGTAACTGGGATTTTCTATCTACACAAGGATATCATTTAGTACCTCGGCGAATTTCCAATTTGGTTATACCTACCTTGTTCTTTTTCTTGGGTTGGCTCTTCCTCTTGCGCTGGCTCTCCCTGGTCTTCTATTTGGTTTGACTCTTGCTCATGCTGTTCTTCTTGGCCCGAGTAGCCTTGCTTTTGCTCTTGTTCCTTCATATGGGCAAGTGTATCCCAAACAAGTTTGGCAGAGCGAATATTCCTAACCTTTGCCAGGATATTTGGTCCACAGGAAGTTTGAATTGCAAGCAAAGCTGCAGCATTTTTTTTCCTCCAATCTTTGTTTCGGTCGGCTTCGTCTGAATATGAGTTACTAGGATCATCATCAATAACATCCCAGAGACCTTGAGCCTCCAAGTAATCATGCAGGCTCTCCAGTTCTCGTATGTGTCAAGTTCTAGGTCTTCCAGTACAATAATTGAATTCGGGACAATGCGTGTTGGTGTTGTTGCCATGCCTAAATATGGTGTGGTAACTGATCTGCAAAATAATTAATAGGTGAACAATCAACAAATTTGGCGAAAACTCGGTAATTAATAGACATCTTGGTTACAAGAACAAATAAATATTTATGACGCCCAATCTGCTCCAATAACTAGTGAGCTTTTACTGGAAGTAAATGGTGCGGGCAAGGAGGACTAGGATTCAAAACGCATGCAACCAATTAGAATGCTTTTAAATCAAATTCAAATTGCTAGGTCGATCAAATGTTACCTTCGAAAACAAGAAATGGTTGGATAATGATGGATCTACAAGCAGGGTTGAGGAAACGCTGTGTGGGAAGAGGTTTTAGGGCGATGGAAGGCTGTATATATTAATTTTTTTTTTTTGATAGTAAGCGATATCTTTATTGATGAATGAAAGATCATATATACAAGAAGAGGAGTAAAACTGTACAATATAGGCTGTATATATTAATTCAACTTGCGCTTATAGATGGCCACCATAAAGGGCGCCAATTAAGGTCAAATTGCATTGAGGAATCTGTTTTAAATCCTTTTTTTTTTTTTTCCTGGGCCAAGAAATGTGTGCCCCCTTAAGGTGTTTAAAAAATAGGTTTAGTAGCAAACTAAGGATGCAATTATGTGGGACATGATCCCAAGAAGCTTGAGTTGAATATTGGCAGTCATAGTGGCACACCGGGCTAGGAGTGCCCTTACAGTGATGTGAACGGTAGGGTAATTATTGATAATGTTTTCGGCTGAAGAAATCTTAATCAATTAAGCCAACTTGGTTTTCCTAATAGGAAGCGGCGTTGGTTATTTTAGTATTATGTTTGTATTTTATTCTCATTCGGATGCACTCAGAAAACAATAACAAATGGTTCTCAAAAAAAAAGAAAACAATAACAAACCTCAAAAAAAATTAATATATAGCCACATGCTACAACTTCCATCGTATGTCTGCTGTGGCCACCCTTTCCAATCAATTTTCTTTATTTGTAATTGCTTCCAAAGACAAAACCCCCAGTTAACCATAGATTAATAATACTAATCACATGCATCACAAGTCACAAGCTCATCTATATAAATATATTCATGCTCCATTTATGTTGTTTGGACCAAATTGAACATAGAACTCAAATTTTTTTTGTTTTAATATGCAGCGTTTACTTTGGATCTCGACATGAATTGAGCTGACTTTTTGCACTGTCACCCTCAAATATGTCGTATCTCTAACTTCTCCCAGCTGGCCATTGTATATTTTTTACAGATATATTATATTTTTCTTCTGATTTATCCCTAAAAATGCACACGCATGTATGACTGATGCACACATAATTATACATATTCTAGCATTTCATTTTACTATTATTTAGCCTTGCATTTCGTAATTGTACATATTCGTGCATACATATATTTAGGTAGTAAAATACTTTTTTTAAATGCAAATTCGACTCTAATGATTCATATTTATTTTCAGGTACATTCACACCTTTTTTCAGAAGGAAGTATAAAATTTTATCTGTCTGTAAATTTTAGAAATTTATTTTCTGTGAATTATAAAAAATTAAATTTTTTTATTTTTATAGTTAAAAATTTTAAAATTTGTATAAATATAAAATTATAGAGAATAAGTTTCAAAAGACACAATTTCATATTATTGTTGGCTCAAAGTGGCTAACTTCCAAATTAAAATTTACTTTGTCGTCACTAATACCAAAACGTGTTGGTGTGAGGATTTTGAACTGAAGAACCCTAATTGCCAAACAAGATAGAACTCAGTAAGAAAAGGGTTAGAGATAATTTGACACATGATCTATAGTGGTTCGCCATACAGGACTACCTCCACTACTCAAGGATTCCCCCTTGAGATTTCCAACTCTCACTATTATTGCTTTTATGGGTTCAACCAAAAACCTTATTACAAGTTTTTCCTTAGGCTCAACTCAAACTCTAAACACTCACCACAAAGCTTACCCAAGCTTTTATTTTACACAATCATTGTAAAACAGTGACTATCACTAAGTACAATTTACTTTGCTTTCCAAAGAATGCCTTACAAGGTATACACACTCATAAGACTTTTTCTTTCACTTTTGCTTCTCTTGAGAACTGTTGTAAGTGGCTAGCTTTTCTGTTTAGACTAAGAAATTCAATATGCAGCTCTGTTGTTCTTCATGGTGTCATCAGCCTTTTATAGAGACACAATAGGCCTTTCAAAAATTCAAACCGTTGTGTGTCACTCTCAGCAGACAGCTGTTTTGTTTTGAATGAAGCTAAAGTCGCAACGTTCAAATCTCCCTGTGGTCGCTTTCACGCTTTGGTCTGAATCATGCCATTCATCTAATTGGTCTGCTCATGTTTAGCCAAGTCCTAGTTAGACTGTAACACCCCGATTTTTCATAATTAATTTATGGAATTTTAATTCCAATTTTACCCTCGTGATATTTCCGAGTTTTTGGTCGAGGAATTGTTTCTCTTCCTTATAAGTTATCTCTTTGATGTTGGTATGTACCTTTAATTAGTTTTCTTTGGAGTCAATTTGTGTTTGGAGGTGAAACACATGTTTTAGGGTAGTTTTGAGTTAAACTACGCCGTTTTGGGAACCTCAAGGCATAAAACTCAAGGAGGGCTCGCTTGTTGACCAGACCACATGGGCGCATTGACCTGGGGAGGTAAAAAGTTGAAACGACGTCGTTTTACTAATCAAAACGACGCCATTTCATGCACAGCCGAAACCTAGGGTTACCCTAGGTATAAAAGTTCTTTTCTTTTCTCTCTCCTCACTTCTTCCTCTATGTTTTTCTTCCGCCGCTGCCTCGTTCCTTTCTCTCTTCATCCGTTCTCTCTCGCTTTCGCTTCTCAAACACACGAACACCCGCTGCCGCCGTTGGAGCAAATCGCCGCCGCCTTCATTACAAGAAATTTAACGATAGGCTACGAAAAAAATTGTCCCCAAAAATTCACATTTTGTCACAAAAAAGTAATAGTAATGTAAAGCTTTTGTCGCCACTTTCGTCCCTAGATCCTCGTAGCTAAAAAGTAAGGTGACGAAACACTTGATTTCGTAGCTAGTGGTCATATTTTTCCACTACGATACATGTTTTCGTCACTAATGTAATTTCATAGCTAATGTTCACACTTTGCCCATTCACTTCATTTTGTCACCAAATATCATTTCATTTCCTATACTTTGGAAAATAATTATATGAAAATCCTAATTGTGATGAATGAAATCGTGGCCAAATCCACTGACAATTGCCAATACATTTTTTCTTCGTTTTTTATTTTTGTATAATATATATTTGTTATTGTTTCTTTTTTCTAATGTATTTAATTCTAATTTTTTGTTCAAATTTATTAAATAGACCAATAGAAATATTGAAACAATCTTAATAAACACAATAACACAATCCATAGTAAATTTTATTCAAATTTATAACATTGTCTACATGGAATCATTGCAAATATCCTCTACAAAATTAAAATTTGTTCAACAATATTTTTCATTAAAGTTTTCATCCTGAAACTTTATTCTTCAAATTGAAGACTTCTTGCCCAACTCTTCCTATGGAGGTATTTCCCACATCAGATCTGGGAACGCTGCAATTAAGGCAAAAAAAGTATTAGAAAGTATTCGGTATCACCTTTTCACCAGTTTTAAAAAAAAGAATCACCTTTTGATCTCTATTGCTTGTTGTAACAATATGCATAGACTTCATCGATCCTACTCAAAGATCAGCTTCAAGGTATGATGGACAAGTCCCTTATAACATCAGCATCCCTTCAGCAAATAAGTATATATATATTCTTAAATTAAAAAAGAATCATAACAACTATTCCCATATAGAATCTCATTACAATTAAAAAAAGAAATACGAGACAGGAAAACTTATGGGTTGATAAGGTGTATTGCTTTGGCGAGATACGATCTACAAGAGTTGGTAACGTAGGAGGATAAAAGGAGAGTAGGAAAACAAAATGAAAGAAGAATGAAGGAAAGAGAAGTGGCGAGATGGCAAGGAGAGATCTGTAAGAGAACTATAAGAACAAGGTGAAAAAAAAAAGAGTAAAGAATGAATGAAAGAGAACGACGTTAAATGGAGAAGTTCAAGAACAAAACCCTAATCAGTATCTAATATATAAGTTATTAGAGGAATTGGGCTTAGGTTTAACTTTTTTTTTTTTTGATGCTAAACGATATTCTTATTTATTAACAAAGACTATACAGGGATACAAAAATGCACGCCATGCCAGGCATGCAAGACATAATCACAAGATTACCCTATTATAGGAAAAGAGGAGCCACACAGGGAACGAGAAAAACTAAAAGATTACATCTGAGGGGTTGCCAACAGGGACAGATTACGCTTGGGTCCTCTCCACGACCTGACAGCTTGAGAACTGGAAATCACCATGGAGGCACTATAAGGAAAATCAACGTCAAAGGACTTAATCCATACAGACATATGCACAAGGACCATATCAACCACCCTGTCAACATCGGCCGCCATGTTTTGGAAAGTACGTCTGTTCCTTTCGGGCTTAGGTTTAACTGGGCTTGCGCTTAAACGTTATACTACTTGCTTATTGGGTTGGGATATATATATTTTTTCTTTTTCTTTGAATAGAAGATACAAGTTGAGACATACTTGCTAAATATGGTATTTGGATAAATACATTAAATAAAATTGAAAATAAAAATATTCAGGCCATAGTATAGTCTAAAAAAAGAAGTAATTTTTTTTTCACTCTAGTGTACAATAACGTGCATGATATGGATTTTTTTTATATATAATTACTAGTTTTTTCGTTATGTACATCATTTTTTATTTTTATGCTAATCGTTGATTTTGAAACACCCGACTACTATTTACCCAATAAACAGTAATTACCAAACAATAGTACCGACACGTGTCACAAACAGTAAATGCAACAGAATAATCCGGCCCAACGGCCAAAAGATAATATTATCAATCACCCGATCTCGGGTACATGGTATCAAAAGCACAACGGAAGCAATTTTAATAATTACAGCAATAGTATGAATCGACTCGATGCAACTATGGATCCAGATCCGTCAGAGGAGATGTCGCAGCCTGCCATGATGCATTCCTGCACAAAGAACAATGTAGCCTGCCGATGGGGCAGGTGAGGGGTGAGATTCTCCATAATCTCACCGACACATAACCCACGATGAACATCATAGCATAAACTTATCAGTAGAGCACATCAATACGGCATACAAGTAGTGAACAAATTACTGATCAAATACAGTCACAAAGAACAATGCGGACCATGCAAATGTCTACCCCATCGACTATGCAATGCACTGACCATCTAATACTGACTGTACCATACACTAGTGCCCGACCAGGACACTTCAACTCGACTACGTATTGGGTATCCGACCCAGTCCCAACAGACCTAATAATACATACTCTAGTCCTGACAGACTATATTCAACAGAGGTTCCTCATCGTATGATAACATACCGATACTGTGCTTGCCGATCATCTAACCCGGTACCAAAACAAACTCAAATCACGTGAGCCTCGCTCACCGGGTAGCCGGCAACCAGCACGGACCATACCCAATCAACATCACAAACTGGTCCCCGGGTAGAATCACAACACAACACGATAACAGCAGTCACCACAACAACTCGTAACCACATCAACAACAATTCTGATTAAGCTCGACCTCTGGGTATCGACATACCCTTAAAAATAACAATCACCCAACCGTCGACCACAGCCGACAACCAACATATCTCAATATCCATTCAAAAACAACATGTGATACTCATCCGACAATTATCAAAAGTAACCGACAATAAACAAAGGACAACTGGCAACCGATGCCAACAACAATGGACTACTCACGACCAACAACAACAACAACACCCGCGAACCGGCAACCTATGCCGACCACGGTCAACCGACTAAACTGAGGACTGACAACCTCCCAGGTATGATCATGACATCATGCCAATGAACATATCACATCACAGCCTAACAAATCAAAAGCACATCTTAATCAAGACTGAGCCAAGACCAAAAGAATATTTATTATTATTTCCAATTTTATCTTCCGGGCCCCGTCACTGGACAAGCTAGGGTCGTACCAGGTTATCAGTTAATTCCGGATGCCAGGTCAAAGAGAACCATACCATTCTTACCATACCGGGACCACGTCCCAAATTATCAAACCATACCGGGACCACGTCCCAAAGCCGGATATTTGGTATATCCAAACCACTAGGTATTCGATATACCCCAACCACAGGCATCGACATGCCAACCGGATATTCGGTATATCCGAACCACTGGGTATTTGGTATACCCCAACCACAGGCATCAACATGCCAACCAAATCAAGTAACCAAACCAAGTAACCGACCATAGCATCCCAAAATTAACTTTCAAACCATCGGGTCATACCACTACTTTCCACATGACAATTATATCTTCTTCTCATGTCAATTCCAACTTCCAATTTCCAATTTCCATTTCTCAATTATCCACAGTCAACAGTTCAACATCAAACTCAACATAATATCCACAGAACCAATATCACAGTCCAATAATCACAGCAATCGATAACCAACAGTGAATATTTCAGCAGTTCAATCAAACAACAAAGCACACAATTATTACAAGCAACATAACAAAGGTTTTCCATCCTCACAACAAATATCAACAAATATCACAAGAAATCAACAACAATAACCATGAGATGCAATGGAACCTATATGGTTCCAAGACCAACCATCCCGGCTATCACGGGTGGAATGACGTATATGCAACCTCACCTGATACTCCTCGGAAGCTGGTATCCGGTTAAGCCTTGTTATTCCTATAATATAACAACAGTAATCACTTATAATGCACAAACAAGATGATTATGCATGATGCCGGTTTTAGGGTTTATTAGTCGACTTATCTTATTCCGTATTCATTTTTATTATTTCCATAATTTCCTTAATACGAAATTAACTTCTTTAACCGATACACTAATTATGCTTAATTTCAAATTAAATCCGAAGTCGAGTTTCCAAGCTGATATCCCGGCCCTTTAGTCGCTCGTGGTACGTACTTTTGTTAAGCAAATCTTATATAGCCATATATTTATTTATTTATTTATGGAATTATAACTGTTTAATAAATCAAGTGATGGTCCAATATTATTTTTACCCACCCAAAGGAAATATAATAACGTTATAAAAGTATAACTATATATATAGCCAATACCATTCTAGTTATTAAAAGTAAAATAGAATAATTATATATGTCTAGGCCTTTTATCGTTATTAGTCCGAGTAAAGCATAAATTCGATAATAAATAATACCATGGGCCTTCTTTTTAGCCCAATCGGAAAACAAATTAAAAGCATAAATAAAAGGCATAAATGAAATTAAATCATAATCCATAAAATTAATGTTAGCTTAAATAAATTAAACGTTCGTTTATTAACGTCGTTATAAAAGTCCGAGTCCGTTAATGTTCATGAATATTCCAAAGGGTCCGATAATTACCCAAAGTCCATTCTCGGGTTTGCCGAAAAATACCCGAGGCTTCGCCGGAGTGAACCCGAGACGTCGCCGGAAACTCGCCGGATTCCGGTAGCCACTGTTCACAGCAGTTCACAGCGCGCTCCATGCCCAACGCTACTGTTCCTCAGCCAGCAAAACGTCCAAACCACCAAGCAATACAACCACCGAAGCCACTGCTAGCACCATTGCCATGCCCACGGCCACCCACCGGTGACCGGAACTCCACCATACCACCATATCCACTGCCCAAAGCACCATAACCCACGCCTAAAGCAACACCAACAGGGACATCATAACCCAAACCTTAATCGACCCGTATCCACCCATACAAAGCAAGCCAAAATCAGTCACAACTCAATCGGTATTAATCTAAGAGTATCTTGATTAACCCAATCATCAATCGCAGGGAGGAGGGAAATTAATTCAGTGGCAGCAACTTACCACGATGGTGTCGACGGCGTGACTAAGAAGAAGAGCGGCGGCGGCAGGTGGTGGGAAGAGGAAGGAAGCGCGACCCGGTTGGCTGCGACGGCGGCGCGAGATCAGGGAAAGGGAGAGGAGACCGGCGGCGGTGTTGGGAGATCAAGGAAGGAGGGGAGCGTCGCGTGGCAGAACGAGACGAGGTCGACGAAGGAGGCGACGCGTTCCTCACTTCGGCGATGACTGCGAGCAAGACAGAGCGGAAGAGGAGGGGTAGGGAGAAGAGGGAGAGGAGCTCGATCTCCTGGGCAGGGCAGTGGCTCGGGCTCGTCTCGGCTGCAGCAGCAGAGGGAGGAGACGGCGGACGCGAGCAGAGCAGGCGGCTAGACGACGAAGTTGCTCCTCTCTTCGGTGGTGGCCTCGACGGCGGTGAGGCAATGAGAGAGAGGGGCAGAGGGGAAGAGGAGAGAGGGATGTGTGGTAGGTGTCGGGTGAGAGGAAGAAGGGAAAGGAGAAAAGAGATGAGAATGAAAGAAAGGAGATGTGGGGGAGGCGGCTGGTAGGGAAATCGGAAGAAGGAGAAGAGAATTTAAGAGGAGGAAGGGTGGAAGGAGACAAGGGAGATAAGAAGAAAAGATAGAAAAGAAAGAAAGAGAGGAGGAGGGGCCGGTCGGTCACGGGTAAAAAAAAGTGTGGGGAAGAGAAGATAAAAGAGAAGAAAACAAAAAAAAGAAAAGAGAAGAAAAGATGGGGCCGGTGTGAAGAAAAATCGGGAGAGAGGGAAAAGAAAAGAAAGAAAAGGGAGGAAGAGAGAGAGGAAAAGAAAACAAGAAAGATAAGGGTTTGGATTTTTGTCGGGACAACGTAATCACAGGGATACTCTCGTCCTTTCGAATTTCCTTCCCGAGTCCAAAAATATAACTTGGGCTCGGAAAATCCGATTAATACCCCTGAGCGTCGTCCAAGTCTCGGAAATGAAAACCGAGGCTCGGTAAGCCTTGGAGGAGGCTCGGAAATTCCGAGTAACCCTCGGAAAATAGTTCCGAGGCTCGGTTAACGAGAGAAACTCCAAGACGTCGTATATCCTCAGCGGTCGAAACGAAACTCAGTTACTCCCGGTAAAACTCGGAAAACTTGGTGCGGTAGAATTCTCGATTTACAGCGGTAAGATTTTATTTACCGTTGTAAGAGTTAAAACAACTCGGTAATATCGCAAAAATTTTACCCGGGTCGTTACAGATTTCATTAAAATGAAGAGCAAACAAATACAAAGTAGTCATGGAGCAGATGACCTACTGCAGGACCAGCACCCGCATAAGAAGAGTTGCAGGTGTACGCTTAAGTAAACTTAGTACAATTAAAACTGGACTTCACATCGCATTAAAAGAAAACACAATATCTGATACACCAATCAAAGGGAACTGAAAATTTCTTCTTGGGAGCTCTCCACCTCTTGAAACACTCTGCAGACGTCAAAATTGCAGCAACCGAGTAGGGAAAGTTGGGATTAACTGTCTTGAACCACCAAGTGGCTCGAGTGATGATGATGTCAAACAACAAGTCCTCCTCTACTTTCTTATTGTTGAAAACCAGGTTATTTCTCGCCAGCCATATTGACCAAATCGCAGCATAACCAATTGTGATCCAAGCATGCCGTGAGGCAGTAATACCAGGCACTTCAAACCACGTCTCAAGCCAAGACTTGATATAATCAGGCATCACCCATACTACTCCCCACCATCTACATATTCGTTGCCACAACTTCCATACGCGATGACAGCTTAGAAATAAGTCACTAATAGATTCAACAGATGAACTGCATAAGGGGCACATGGCGTTGGTAGGATCAAGAATATTTCTTCTCATCAAAGCCTCTCGGGTTGCAATACCTTCATGTAATACCATCCATAAAAAATGCTCAACCTTTGGAGGTACCATGGATAACCATATGTTCCTTATGTACATCATGTTGTATAGTTATTTTTGTTTTTAAAGCCATATTAGCAGTTTAATATTAAATTTTAGTCATATTTATTTTATAAATTTTAAGAAAGAAAATATAATTAAAATGTATTGTAAATAGTAACTATAAGAATATTATTTTTTAAAAAATTTATTATTATATTTTTTATTTGGATTTTATATATGAAGAGTACAATAAATAAATTTTAATTCAGATACATTATCTAATCTCTTAGAAAATTTTTTTTCCTATCTTAACTCTTTTTACAAAAATATTTGTATATATTCAATGCAAATAAAAAAATTACTTTTCTTTTTGAAACCTCACATATTTCCATTATATATTTAGTCTTATTTTTCAAGCATTTCTCAATTTTTAAATCCATCTTTCATATCTCTGAATACAGAATTATTTTTAGTTTATCCTTACATTAAATATTAAATAATAGTTAGTATATGTATTAATTAAAATAATTATTTAGCTGTATTATTCTTCATTTATTACATGATTTTCATGGGGATTATTTATGTGAATTTTATTTTTATTTAAAATTATTTTTCATAAAATTTTGCTAGCTTCTTTACTTTTATTAGCAACGTAATTATATTCATCACTTTTTAGCAAATTTCAATTAATCATTTTGGAAATATATGGACGATAATATCCAAAAAAATTAAAATGAGAACATGATGGATAATAATATCCAAAAAAATAAAAATAAAAATATGATGGATAATAAGTTTTTTGTCACTCTACTATACAATACATTACTAAACATGTTAAACTTTTCTATTTTACTGTATGCCATTCTGTTTTTTTCCTACAAAAATAAAATGTATATGCGTCTATGATCAGAACTTTAGCGATATTATATTTGAATAGATTAGGATATATTTTCTAAATATAGACTAGAATGTATACTTAAAACAATATTTAATATAGAAATATACAGGCAATAACATCCAAAAAATTGGAAATGGAAAATTGATGGATGATATGTTTTTTGTCACTCTAGTATATAGTACCCTACTAAGCAAGTTAGACTTTCCTATAATATTGCTTGTTATTGTATTTTGTTTCCTATATAAATTAATTATATATATTTCTATGATCAAGGCTTTATTGCTATAAGCTATGATTCATTTGATAGAATGAAATAAAATTTATTTTTTGTTTTTATCAGCTATATTTATTTTAGCATATGGTGACATTTGCTTGAGTCTTCTTCAATTGTTTAAAAAGTGAATCCTCTTCGGGTTCGTTAGGAATCTTGGGAGGCACAATAGAATTCTCTTTTTCAAGGGCAATCGGCTTGGTGATTCGTCCCGACCTCGTGATGGGATCAATTTCATCCTCTAGATCCACATAGTCATTGAGGTCAATGATCATCATGCACTCTGATTCCTCCATGGAGTGGATAAACTCGGAAACATCCAAGGCATATTCATCGAAAATGGCGCCAATAGCGCCATGAGAAGGCAAGAAATTTGTCTTGGTATTTGGCTTAGTCGGAGGAATAAGCTTCCCTTGGTCATTCAAGTCTTGTACTAGATTGCGCAGGCAGAAACAATCATCGGTGTCATTGTGAAGACCCGACCCAAAATCACTTGGTCCTCTTCGCCTATTCCTTACACCTTGTTCTTAACCAACACCCAATACCTTTGGAGTCGCCACCCGAATTTTATTATAGAGCAAAATCCTGGAAAAAAACCTTTCATGACTCCAATTTAAAGCAACCGGTTGGCGAACCAGAATTATTGGGCCCGGGGATTCGTCATGGATGAGGTGGCACCCAAAGGCCTTTTATCGACACAACCAAAACCTCGTTGCCTTTGCTCGGCGGGTCACCAACCAAGAAAATGCGCAGCATAAAAGGAAGCAACAACAACAAATGCAAAGGCAATAAAGATGATAAAAAGTATCAAGACTCATTTACAAAGACAACTTCACTAGTGTCATTAAACCGTTGCTACAAGGGGCACTAACTCTTACTTACAATGACACAACCTCCATGTAAAAATAATACAATAATATAATTAAAGAAGACCGACTCGCCTATACCCATCGACCTACTTCCCATACTCTCATTCTCGCACCTGTAGGACATGGGGAGGAAATAGGGGGGTGAGTATAAAACTCAGTAAGTAAATAGGCCATGCAAGAAAGCAACCACATACTGCACACAAGGCTGGGCATGGGCAACACACAGTCATGCAACACATACAGTAATGCATAATGCACAAATACCGGGCACTCACGCCACAGAACAAGCATGACCATTTTACTCCTAGCGGCCATCTAGCACCGCAAGGCCCGTCAAATAATCACGACCGTTTTACTCCAAGCGGCCATCTAACACCGCATGGCCCGTCAAATAATCACGACCGTTTCACTCCAAGCGGCCATCTAGCACCGCATGGCCCGTCAAATAATCATCAATATGGTAAGTGCCACATCTTAAGGCAGTTTCCAGGAGCTGAAACATAGGCAAACCTCAGCACCAATACTTGCTTTACCCAAAGAAGATGGTGTGTACACCGTGTACACACCATTATTTACCGTGTACACACCATCGTCCATCATCGTACTTTATGGGAACTTAGCATTCCATATTCCATCATCAATATCATCTTATGTCAATGTCATATGCATCCATGACATTGACATAAGATGATATTGATGTTGATGATGGACCCTGCAGTGCCCCTGGGCTGCTTGGTCATATGAGACGATGGTGGGGTTGTACTGGGCGCCGTGTGTGGTTTGGTAGCAAGTCACGAGCACTTCCCGTGGCTGTGGGCTAAGGAGTAACATGTTGGTAAAGGCTAGCGCGACCGGCCAGGTACCTTGCGCACCCACCATGTGCCACAAGGCGCCCAAAGGCCTTTCGTCAACTCAGCCAGAAGCTCGCTGCCTCTGCTTCGCGGGTTACTAACCTCATATGCGCAGCATAAATGGAAGCGTACCAACAAACAAATGCAAAGGCAGCAACGATAATAATAGGTAATTAAATCCATTAATGAAGACAAATCCACTAATGACATTAAACCAACTCTACATAGGGGCACTAGCACTTGCTACACAAAGACATACCCTTCATATACAATCCAAAATAAGCAATTAATAAAAGAGTCCGACTCGGCTATACCCAACGTTATAAGTTGTGCACTGTAGTGGTGTGAATAAGATGTAGAAGTTACCAGTGATGAGAGAATGAGTATATGGGTTATAGTAGCTTATTGAGAGATGTTATGAGAAGAGTTAAGTTAAGACTTGTATGGTTACATTTGGAAGGCTAACGGTACATCGCAAAGCTTTGTTCACTTGGACAATGTGGCCACAACTTATAACGTTTTTGCAATTATTGTTTTGGAAAATATTTTTGAAGGCAAGAAATAAGCATGTTAAGCAAGTTTGGCATAAGTACCGTGTAGCTTATCCATTTGTACCGTGGTAAGAAGCGATAGATAGTTGAGAGAAATAGAATCTACAAGATTGTGGTTGACAAGCGACACGGATTGGTGTGTGATACGGATTGGTGTGAGAGTTACGAGTGTGATATGACAATTTGAGGTAAGTGAAATGGATTATAATGAGACGTGACCATGAGGGATTATCGGATGTATATTGATGAAATCAATATGTCATTTGAGGTATCTAAGTGAGGAGTTGATGTAGAATTTAAGAATGAATTTCGAAGTAAACAACTTGGAGATACATTGGATTGAGTTATAGTTGAATGATCTAATAAAGGTAGAGCTTGAAATGATTGATGAAAAATAGGATGGCATATGAGTATATTTAGGAACATGGTTGATTATATTGATGTTGTCTTTGAGGTTACGGTACCTTCTGAATTTCGAGGACGAAATTCTTTGAAGGAGGGGATGATGTAATACCCCAGGTATGCCCTAGAATATAGAGAAGTATTTGCATGATGAGATCCGGGTGTAGCTTGTCCTTCCGGGACGCTCGAGTAGGTTGGATTGGGTATCCGAGAGAAAGTGGGTAATGTTAATGGTATTGGTGTACATGATAGTGTGAGTTTAGGCTCAGTAACATGATTGCTGTCGAATTGAGATGAGATGGTTCGCATAGCCTTGCCTAGTGCACAGAAATGGGCTCGTAGTGATCCGATGGCACGGTTGGCCTAGTTTGGTGTCCCGAGTGCTCGGCTTGTCTAATAGGCCAATAAAGGATGATGAATGATGGAGATGAGATTATTTGGTGTTATAAGTGCATTGGATGCACAATTGTTCAAGGAGTTATCAGTTGGCTCGATTTGGTGCGAAATAGTGCACAACCGGGCATTGGTGTGCCCGTCGGTGCACAATTGGGTACGATGAGGGTAAATGCGTAATTTGCCAAACTGACCAATCAGGGTTCAACATGTGGATTGGGAATAGGCTGCTGAAGGTGTTTGGTGCAAGCTAGTAGGTTGAGAGGAGGAGAGTAAGCATGAGGTGGAGAGTAAGCATGAGGTGGAGAGCAACTTGGTGCAAGTGGCACCAAGTTGGCAAGTGTGGCAAGTAGGAGCTTAATCACCTACTTACCATCACTTAAGGGGTGAAACCAGGCTTCTCTCTCCCATTTTGATCAGACCAAATTCGTGGCTAAGGATAGAGAGAGAGAGAGAAGGAGAGAAAAGAGGGGAAAGGAGGAAAGTGAGCCTAGGGGTTCTGCTCTCGGCCAGACAGACCCCTGGCCACTAAAAGGAGGATTCCGGCCAAACTACTGGTTGGAATTGCGTAAAACCAAAGGCCAGAGTTAGCTAACTTACATAGCGTTAATTGGGCACCGGTTTGGTAGATTTGGGAGCTGAACTGAGAGAGTCATGGGCTCTCCAAGTTCACTGTTCTGCAGCAGACCTGCTGCAGGAACCCGAGTTGGTGTAGGAGCTATATACGGAGCTACAGACCTTGTATTTGAGTGTTCTTAGTGGCAATGGAAAGCTAAGAGGCAGGGCTACAACTTTGATGTTGATATCCGAGGTCAGTTCTGCCTCTAGATCCGTATTCAACCTCGGTGAAGCTTCTGCTGGTGCAGGGCAGATTCTGCCCGGGATGCTGTAAGGGTGATTTGTGTGATTGAATTGTGGATTATGTTCTATGTTTGATATGTTGGGTTGTGATGTATATTCATGTGTATTTTACAGGGCAGTATGAACCCTAGATGCCCAAGGGTTCCAGAGTGAAGGGATGAATAGCCATGATGTGCCTAATGACTTGGTTGATGTGTTTAATGGTTTGGTAAGTTTGGTTGCCATAATGTGATGGTTGATGATGCCTTGGCTTGTTGACGAGTCCGATTATTCGGGCTGTGCATTTCATGCATTACATATGCATCCATGACATTGACATAAGATGATATTGATGTTGATGATGGACCCTGCAGTGCCCCTGGGCTGCTTGGTCATATGAGATGATGGTGGGGTTGTACTGGGCGCCGTGTGTGGTTTGGTAGCAAGTCACGAGCACTTCCCGTGGCTGTGGGCTAAGGAGTAACATGTTGGTAAAGGCTACCAGATCACGCAGGTAGGCTTAGTACAACTTCACGATAGCTTACCCGTGGGCTGATCACGGTGCATTGATGTAAAGCTGTTGGATGTTGTTGCCTCTTGTGTGTATCATTGTTGTTGCTTATATGGTCACCTACTTATTGAGTCAGTGGACTCACCCCCCTATTTCCTCCCCTTGTCTTACAGGTGCGAGAATGAGTGCGCGGGTTGTA
This sequence comes from Turnera subulata, assembly GCA_028386065.3. Lineage (NCBI taxonomy): Eukaryota > Viridiplantae > Streptophyta > Magnoliopsida > Malpighiales > Passifloraceae > Turnera > Turnera subulata. The sequence continues at coordinate 60,597 of JAKUCV010007628.1, forward strand.
GGACGATGGGTATAGCCGAGTCGGACTCTTTTATTAATTGCTTATTTTGGATTGTATATGAAGGGTATGTCTTTGTGTAGCAAGTGCTAGTGCCCCTATGTAGAGTTGGTTTAATGTCATTAGTGGATTCGTCTTCATTAATGGATTTAATTACCTATTATTATCGTTGTTGCCTTTGCATTTGTTTCTTGGTACGCTTCCATTTATGCTGCGCATATGAGGTTAGTAACCCGCGAAGCAGAGGCAACGAGCTTCTGGCTGAGTTGACGAAAGGCCTTTGGGCGCCTTGTGGCACATGGTGGGTGCGCAAGGTACCTGGCCGGTCGCGCTTAGCGGGGGCGTGACAGAATTGGTAGCGGAGTTGTAGAAGTTAGCGGATATTGATGATGGAATATGGAATGCTAAGTTCCCATGAAGTACGATGATGGACTTGGAGATGTGTGTGAAGTGCTACATCTTTTTGTGAGGTGTAAGCGGAGTCGCGCTGCGGAAGTGTGGTTAGTTTATTTGGGATGTAATCGGCATGCTATAGTGTTATTGGTGCCCACTTAGCATGCTGCAGTGCTGTTGGTGCGCAATTGGCATGCTGCAGTGCTGTTGGTGCCTAGTTTGTGCGCTGCTGAGCCAATTGGTGCGCCAATTGGTACAATTGGTGTGCATTGGTGTGGGAGTAGTGAACTTCGTCGCTTAGTAGGGGAAGTTGGTCCCGTTGGCCGATTTTAGAGCCAGTACCCGCACTAGTGTGCGAATAGTGCATTTTGAGGTCCGGATGGGGTAATTGGCCTTATTGGACAATTGGCATCGTAATGTGCGGATAGTGCACTGTAGTGGTGTCAATAAGAAGTAGAAGTTATTAGTGATGAGAGAATGAGTATGGGTTGTAGTAGCTTATTTAGTGGTGTATCATGTGGAGAACTTAAGTGGAGACTTATGTGGTTACATTTGGAGGGCTAACGGTACATCGCAAAGTTTTGTTCACTTAGACAAAGTGGCCACAACTTATAACGTTTTTGCAATTATTGTTTTGGAAAACATTTTTATAGGCATGAAATAAGCAAGTTTGGCACGAGTACTGTTTAGCCTATCCATTTGTACTATAATGAGAAGTGATAGATAGTTGAGAGAACTAGAATCTATAAGATTGTGGTTGAGTTGTGAAACGGATTATAATGAGATGCGACCATGAGAGAGTATTGGATGTGTATAGACAAAATGAACATGTCATTTGAAGTTTCTAAGTGAGGAGTTGAGGTTGAAGCTATGAATTTCGAGGTAAACAAGTTGGAGACATATTAGACTGAGTTATCACTTGAGTACCAGGATTGAGATATAGTGGGAGGAATATGGACTAATAGAGTAGCAAATGAGATTGTTCAGGAAGATGATTGAAAGTTACAGGAATGAATTGATATTGCCTTTGAGGTTATAGTGGATCCTGAATTTCGAGGACGAAATTCCATAAAGGAGGGGATGATGTGATACCCCAGGTACACCCTAGAATATGGAGAAGTATTTACATGATGAGAATCGGGTGTAGCTTGGCCTTCCGGGTCGTTCGAGTAGGTTGGATTGGGTATCCAAGAGAAACTGGGTAATGTTAATAGTGTTTCTGTGCACATTAGTATGGGCTTAGGCTCGGTAACATGTGCTGGTGTCGGATTGAGAATAATGGTGAGCATAGGCTTGGCCTAGTGCACTCAAATGGGCTCATAGTGATCCGATGGCACGGTTGGCCTAGTTTGGTGTCCCGAGTGCTCGATTCATCTTATCGGTCGATAAATGACGGGAAACACTAAGAATATAATTATTTGGTGTAATAGGTTCATTAGAGGCATGATTGGCCAAGGGGATTATCGGGTGGCTCGATTAGGTGTGAAAT